>QJPP01003411.1:0-151806 GCA_003996215.1 Jaltomata sinuosa | reverse complement strand
CCCTTATTCTCTCCCGAAGCTCCTTCATAGCCCGATAGTCCTCACTCACTTGGTATGGGGTGAGAGGTGCAAGTACATATTTCTTACCGTCAATCACAAAAGCATACTTGTTGGTCCTTCCATAGTGCACAACATCTCTATCAAATTGCCAAGGCCTCTCCAATAATACATGACAAGCCAACATGGGTACCACATCACAAATCAACTCCTCATTGTACTTGCCCACACTAAATCGAATATTTGCTTGTTTGAGGACCTTCATCTCTCCACTCTCATTGAGCCATTGTAGCTTGTATGGGTTGGAATGCCTTCTTGTTGGAATCTGCATACGCTCCACCAAAGAACTACTCACCACATTAGTGCAACTCCCACTATCAATAATCAAAGAACACACCTTATCTTGGATCTTGCACCTAGCGTGAAACAGATTCTCCCTTTGGTCAAGTTTTTCTTTGGCAAGGGCTCCCATAATTCTCCTCACAACACATGAAAGGTTGGTATTTACCTTCAACTCTTCATTATCATCAAGTAGGGGTTGCCCCCTTTCCATGAAGCAAGCAAAATTTACCCTCTCATCCAACCTTTCTTCCTCATCCCCCGAGGCTACTCTCTCCCTTTCACCTTTATCCCCCTCTCCCTCCCTTCTTTCATTATGCTCATCTTCCTCATCGGTTTTATACCCATCAAGAAAAGCAACAATTGTCCTTCTATTAGGACACTCACTAGCAATATGTCCCCTCCCTTGACATCGAAAGCATTGGATGGTAGAGGGTCGAGGAAAGTTGGTTTTTTCAAAGTTAACTCCTTTCTGCTTGTCATTCCCTTTGGCTTTGTAATCAACCTTGACATGAGTGTCTTGACCACTACCCTTAGATGATTCTCGAGGAGTTGGGGTCTTCCACTTATCATTGTTTTTACTCCATGAGGAAGGTGAAAAATTCTTGGCCTTGTATGTCTTCTCATCTTTCAAATCCATTTCGACCTTAGAGGCATCATGGAAAGCCGCTTCAAGATTCTCATAGTGTTTAACTCTCAAAGGCTTCAAGATATCGGGCCTCAAGTTTGCCATGAATCGTATCACCGTATATTGCATATGCTCCTCAAGCTTGGACTTCATTCTCAAGTTCTCAAATTCATCATAGTATTCTTCAACACTCTTGGTACCTTGCCTAAGCATGTACACCTTCTTGAGAGCTTCTTGGTAGTAATCCGGAGTCAAATACCTATACTCCATTAGACCAACAAACTCTTGCCAAGTGGGCAACTCATAGAGATGACGACTCTCTCGTTCCCTCCTCTTGGATTCCCACCATGTGGAAGCATATCCCTCGAATTGAGTGAGGGCATACTTCGCCTTCAATGATTCCGAGATGTTATTAGTAAGAAAAATCCGTTCACTTTGTAGTTTCCATTCAAGAAATTCATCCGGGTCACTACTTCCCTTGAACTTTGGAAGTGTAACCTTGATCGTGTTCAATCCCCTATCTTGGTCATTCCGTTCTCCATACCTAGCTCCTCTATTCCCCATCCTATCTCCTCTATTCCCATAGCGTTGACCTCCTATTCCTTGGTCCCACCCTAAGTCCCGAGGCTGGACCCCTTCCCTTGGCCCTTCATAGTCATCTCTACCCCCATGCTCCCAAAACTCATCATTATTGTGAACTTCATTCATGTCGTCATAGAGAGGATTTTGAAATTGGTGGTTTGGGTAGGGTGTTTGTGTGGTGTTTCGTGGAGGTGATATGTAGGAATCATGTAAGGACGCATTTGATGGATTTCGGAGTGGAGTTTGGTATAAAACTTGGTTTGCCACAATAGGACGGCTCTCTTGTGGAGGGCGATAGGGTTGTGGATGCGGATGTGGATGTGGTGTTGGTTGCCTTGTGAAGTTTGGAGGGTTGTTTGTTTGGAAGGTGGGTTGTTGGAAGTTTCGGGTTCGATTTTGTGGAGGGTAACATAGTTGGTGAGCTTGCCCCGGAGTAATGGTGGTGGATTGCACCGATGCTCGCCTTGCCTCCTCATTTTCGACTTGGAGTGTCTTCCCTCTATTCTCATTTTCCACCCGTACCAACCTTTCCTCCATACCTCCTAACTTCCCATTCATTTCCGCCATTTGTTTGGAGAGGTGTGCAAGAACCTCCATGAGGTTCTCCGAGCTCTCCCCAACTGGACTTGCACCGTGGTGGGACATGGCACCTACAAAACTCAACAAGCAAGGTTAGTAGTAAAAGGCTCACGTACCTCGTATGTAACTCTCAACTCACCTCCTGTGGCAACGTCTCAAAATTGATAGTGAACTAGCTCCGCTCAATCAACTCAAGGTCACCTATCCTTTGTGGAGGAGTGGATTCATGTGACTCTTGAAAGAAGGACGACTTGAAAGACTCTAACGGACTTGAATCAAGGAATTAATCAACGAAAACAAGACAAGAAAAGAAGGAAGAAGCACGAAAGAATTCGGACTCAAGAATTAAGTAACAAAAGTAGGAGAAACTACTTGTTGTTGCTTAATTTGGAGAATCAAAGAGATGATTTGATGTTTAAAAACTAGTTAACAAGTAATTAAAGATGTTAATTAGTTGTTAAATAATTGAGAAATCTAAGAAAAATGAGTGTAGAAGAAGAAGTTTGAAGTTCCAACACTTAGAAAAAAATTGGGGTCTTAAAAGTTCCAACACTTAGAAAAATTTTGGGGTCCCAAAATTTGAGACCCCTAAAAAAACTAAGTATGAAAACCTGCAGAAAAAGCCCTCTGAAGTTGGTCTCACGCGCCTGGGTGAGACTGGGCGTGGAATTTTTATTTTTTTTTATTTTTTTTTTATTTTTTTTTAAATTACACTTGTGGACCCAACAAACATCTTTGACCACTTTGACTTGGAAAAGTTGGATCAAACGTACCTTTTGGCTTCTTTTTCTTCAAGATGTTCTTGATGAATATCAAAAACACCTAGAACACCAAGAACACACACTAAACACCAATACCTTCAAATGAGCTCGGAATTGGCTCAAATTTTAGGATTAGCTTCCCCTTAACGTAGGGAACAAACCCCAATGGTTTTTAAACTCCAATTCCTCCTCAATCAATAGACCCACTTTCAAAGTTTGTAAAGCTTCAAAAGCTCAAAACCCTTTAATGGCAACTTCACTTCTACAACTCCAAATCGCATGAAATTTGAAATCTAGACTCAAAAAACACTAGGGAACAAGAATCTAGTGTCAAAAACAAGAAATCAAACAAGAAAATTTTCGGATTTTTTTTTTTTTTTTTTTTGGATTTTGAAGATATCAAATTCCCAAGACTTAGATTTGTGGAAACAAACCTAAACCAAGCTCTGATACCAAATGATAACGGAAATACAACAAACAAGAAGAAACGAAGGAAAAGATATGAGAATTAATAACTAGGAATTGAAATTATGGGCAACAAGGGGCTAAAACCCTCACCTCCCAATTGATTCCAACAACTAGATACTAATTCAACTCAACTAATCAAGGAAACCTAAATGAGATCCACAAGTGGGAAACCTTCGATTAATTAAGTAAAGAAGTTAAACTAACAATTAAGAGAGTCACCCTAATCACTCACTAATTCCTTAAGGGAATTACACTAAAGTCTTACACTAGCAACTACAAGTTTAGAGTATCAATCTTCAATATGCAAAAACTAGTCTTCCAAATGAAGAAAAGCTACTATTTATACTAGGGAATAAGAAGACACTAGCTATTACAATTTTGCCCTTAATGAAGTAAGGGCCTTGTTTGGTTGCCTTCTTTTGGGAATTCTTGAATTCCCCCTTCCACCTCACTTTAATAGACCACCCACACATTGTATGCTTTCTTTTGGGATTCTTCAAGCTTCTCCAATGCTTCCCTTTTCATGAACATTGCTTGAAGGTCTTGGAGCTCTTTAGCTTGACTACGTGTGAAAGGCCTTGAAGGATAAGTGCCATCCAAGATAGTACCATCCATGCTTTCCAATCTAGTATCATCTAGTCCATTTTTTTACCCTGTGTCTCAATGATTAGCAGTTCTACTCCGATAACATGGGGACCGCTCCATGAAGTTTGGTGTCCTGTCAGATGGAAGGTTTTGAGTAGAAGGTGCATTCTTCTGCAACTTCTCAGTAGAACGCTGCAAACCATGCTATGTTGTGTATACAACTCGACTTTCATCATCAGAAAGTTTCCTGCTTTTTAAACTTGAGAAGTCATCATACTCACCCCAGTACTTATGGTCACTTTTATCTGAATCTGTACCATGTCATTTCAACCTATTACCTGAGAAGTATTCTCTTGCAGGATTATTGCCATTTCTTAGTTCACTCTTGGAAGGACCTTCTTCTCCAACAATCTTGAAACTAATCCTTGGGTTCCTTGCTGGAATGATAGGTTCATATCTTGATAACCTCTTTACATGCTGAATTCCACCATTTCTACCAACATCTTTCTCCCCAAAATGTTTACTTGAAGAAGGTGGTGTCCATTCACAGTCATTTCTCCGTCAATTATCCTTGGCCAAAGGTGGAGTCCATTCAAGATCATTTCTCCAGCCTTTATTCTTGGCTGAAGGTGGTGTCTGTTCATGATCATTTCTCCATCCTTTGTCCTTGGCAGAAGGTGGTGTCCATTCACGATCATTTCTCCATCCTTTGTCCTTGGTAGAAGGTGGTGTCCATTCACGATCATTTCTCCATCCTTTGTCCTCAGCCGAAGGTGACCTCTAGTCTAGGTTCCCTTTCCAACCCTTGTCTTTGCCAAAATCATGCCTACGTGTTCTGCTATAGTTAAAATCATCCTTGTTGAACCTTTACCTTTCCACCACCTATCAGGGATTACATCCTTGTTGATTCTTGGTTCATAATCGGGATCATTCTTATCAAGCTCCCCTTTTTTGTTAAGCTTATCAGAAATATAGTCAGCTTTCTTCCATTCCCCCTTGCGCCATCTTCCTTTGAAAACCCACCCCTTTAACATCAGATGTAATCTCCCCCTTCTCAATTACACTCTTTATCTCGTATTTTTGATATAATGGTTTCTGAGGAACAAGTTCTCCGTTCTCAATAGGTAAAGTACCCAATTCACCTTCCTCAACTTCATCTTTGCCAACATCACCATTACACTTAATTTCTTTAACAACACTCTAAGACACACATATTTGTCATTTTTTTGGTGAGTTTTTAGTATTTCATAGAATGTATAAAGTGGCTTAAATTTTTTCTATATGCATATTATATACTTACTACTTACATATTAGATCTATTTTTTCATCTACGTAGACACACATTTTACTTGGTGAATTGATTTTGGAACAGAAACCCTTTTTTGGGTAAATGTATGCAGTTTTTTTTAGGAAAATCCATTTTTTGGTAAGTAAAGATTTTATTTACCAAGTAAGGTTTACAAAAAAGAAAAACTGGCAGCATTTGGACAACCCCAAATCTGCATCTACTCATCGTCTGTATCTCAATCTAGCTATCGATCCAAACATCAGAACCTAAGGATAAAATTTAAGCTAGCTAAATGATTAAGTATCCTAGTGTATCTATGCCACACCCATATATCTTATATGCTTGAGAATTTTAAGTTCAGGATGGATGCCTCACAAAATAATTTTAATAGCCAGTTACAACACCGACAGAGAACTTACGTGCTCTACATATTTTGCTCTTAATATAATGAGAATTGGAACAGTTTCTTACCCAATTTAGAGGATTGCTACTCCATAATTTTTCTTCTGTTTTGTTTTATTTTTTGTACATTATTTTTGGATCTACTTTCTTCTAATACAATCAACTTGAGTAGCTTTGATTTCATATCCTATAAAATACTGTCAGTTCTTGTAGCTTTATATGGTATCAGATAGCCATGTCTGACTCTTCCTCTCTCATCCTCTATCAACACCATGTTTTCCTCTCCTCCTCTAAATTATGCACATCAACTTATATCCATTAAACTCACCTCAACAAATTGCTTATTTTGTAAGGTCCCTTTTTTGCATGGTCAAAATCTTCTTGGTTATATTGATGGAACTTTCCCGTGCCCACCTTCTCATTTTGCCAAAAAAGAAACCACTGATTTTCAATCCAATCCTGCTCACACCCTATGGGCACAACAAGATCAATTGATAATGAGCCTTCTTATTTCTTCCTTGTTCGAAGAAACTCTCCCGCTTGTTATGGGCCTATCCACCTCACAACAGATTTGGGACATCTTTACGAGAGCTCTCTCCTCTCCTTCAAACACTTTCATACTTCAAAAGTGTTTGGTGAAGGGGTGCGGGGTGTGTGTTGACATTTGGAATGTAACGGAGGAGAATGACCTTAAGAAGTATCAAGGTGGAAGTGTTTGCTTTAGGATGCTGTATATAATGACTATTCATTATTAATCATGGAATTATTCAATGATCACGGATTGGGTGTTGGTGATGAGATTGGTCAATATTGGGATCCTAGGTCTTCAAGTTTAATGTTCAAATTACTTTCTCAGGTTCGCGCATAGTGAAACTATTCAAGAATTAGGACCAAAACTAGCTGATGTGTTCACAAAGCCTTTAACATCTGATAGATTTAAATTTCTACGTTCCAAACTGATGGTAAGTTGCCATCCATCAGCTTTCATGGGGGTTATTGAAACATCTCAACCTTATTGTAATAAAGCTGGCAGTAAGTCTGATAAGATTGAATCCAAGTCAACTCCAAGCCAAACTCTTCTAGACACTAGTTAGAGTTGTATTCTATCTCTATGAGCCTTATCCCTCATAGTAGAGATACCCCTGTATATGTTAAGAATATTGTATTAGCAAAAGGCAGAGCAATAAAATACGGCCAGCTCTTGTAGCTTTATAAGCAGTTATCTCTTTCCCTCTCTCCAGCATCCAAGCAGCACAATCAATTTGCAACCATATTATTTATCTCATGGTAGTGTGGCTCTGACTTCTTTCCTATCTGCCCCAAATACCTCAACTCCAAATCCTTTCACATATACGTTAGTAAATAGATCATAAGGATCAGGCACAGGGCTTCCTTTGCTTTAGCAATGGCTTCATCTATCACTTTCTTCTTTTCCGCTTTTGATCAATATTATCTACAGTTGGTTAATAAAATCATTTTGATACTTTGCTTCCGAGTCAATTTCTTGTGCTACATTTATGAGTTGTTTTACTTGCTTGTGAAGACCTGTGATCTGGTCATCTAGGTTTCCGTCCATCAGATCAATTCGCAATTATATTTCATCTGAACACCTACTTGCCTCGTATATTCTCACAATTATTTGTCATCTTTTGGTAAGTTTTTAGTATTTCGTAGAATGCATAAAGAGGCTTAAATTATTCTATATGCATATTGTATACTTACTACTTATATGTTGGATCTATTTCTGCATCTACGTAAACACACATTGTACTTGGTGAATTTATTTTGGAACATAAACTTTTATTTTTTTGGGTAAATATTTGTAGTTCTTTTTGAGGAAAATCCTGTTGTAATGGCAACCAACTATATCATTTTAGCCATGTAGAATTCATATAATAATTAGCTACAGTAATGAGATTCATATGACTGCTGCTTCTATCGATAATAAATTTGTTCATTAAAATGGCTAATACCAATGAAGCAGTTGGGTGATATCAGTCGTGTTGCCTGTCTATATTGCTTAACAACTATAATCCATATTGAAGCAAACTAGTACATGTGTAGTTGCCTGTGTTACACCCAAAATATTTTTGGTCTGTCATTTTCATTTCATCAGAAAGAGTAAAAAGCTCAATAACTAGTGTTCTTTTAGTTACTTAACCCTCAACACTTTACAGCTTGGCCACTATTTTCATGGATGTCGTTTTTCCAATGCAGTAGTGTAGTGACTGTTTTTCTTAGCATAATATCATATATTTTGTTGTTTCCAGGATGGTGTCTAAGATCGCATCTGCATCTCAGCCTGTAGATGAGTCTGTTCAGTTACATGGATAAAGTGGGTGGGATTAAGAAGGCATGCATCTATGGTCTTGGTTCTCAAGCAGTTTACTATAAGAATGTTGGTCCATCATCTGCTTCAACTTCTCGTCACGATCTAACTACCGGTCCGGGCGGGCACCTACTCTAAACACCTAAATAGGAGAACCCTTACCCCTTTCCAACAAGAAATGCAAAAATTATATAACCCACGAGAAAACAGTAAAACGTTTGTAACGTAAAACAGTAAACATTTTTTTACAAACTTGAAATCAACCCTCCCTAGGAATCTGGTCTAAAAAGGTGCAAGAGCTATTACGGGAGAAGTACAAAAAAATATAAAAGAAACACAACTTCTGTCATGGAATCGAAGGACAGAAGTTGCTGGAGATCGCCATCGTCCGGTACCTAAGAAACATCACTGAACCTGCAATCAGACTATACTCCAAAAGGTATAGCAAGAGTAGTGTTGACACCCAATTTTGGCCGGATATTTTTTAAATTAATATGTTTAAACCTTTTATTTGTTAAGTTGCACAGAATATAATTTTTCTCATACTTTTTCATTGTTAATATAATTTATTGATAATTATCCTCATTTTTGTAAATATTGAGATTTTTATCAAATTTTAATCATTTTAGTTAATTTTAATTATCATTATTCTTTATCATATTGATTTGCATATAAACGAATATTGTTTCGTTTTTGGCAAATCACCAGTCGTTTTTATTTAAACTATATTTTACATGTTATTTGATATATTTTTTATTATTTTTAACATAGTCTATTAATACATAAGTCGGAAAAGATATTCTTTACACAAATTAATAAATAACATATGGTTTTAGGTAAATCGTTTATTCTATTACTACTCTGCTTAATCGTTTATTCTATTACTACTCTGCTTATTGTTATGTTGGTTTTGTCACTTATTCATAAAAAATTGTACCATTTGTATTTATTTTGTAAAAGTGATTTTGATTTGTTGACTTTTTTGGATGAATTCATTTTACATTATTATTGTTGGTATGTTTACTATTACTGTGAAATTTTTTGCATACCATTTTGTCCTTTACTAATATTTTGGATAATTTAAACAAGGTGTTATTTAATTTACATGGCCAATTAAAGAATTTTTTCGTCAGATTTTTGAGGCTTTCCATAATAAAAGACAGATGTTATTTTGAGTTCGATTATTTCATATCGAATATCTATTTAATCGGCCGATAAAGAAATTTTCGTCGATTTCCAAGGCCTTCATTGTATATTAGACGAGTTTTATTTTATTAATTTATTTTGATAAATATTCATTCATCACTAACACTTTTACTAAGTGTGTGTACATTCTTCGAGTTTCGGAGAGTCATTTTCTCTAGCTTTGAAGAATTAAGACATTTATTTTATCTCTTCCTCAATTGAAAAATGAGTTCAGCCGGAAACCACCGTTGTGGATTCTGAAGGATGCCTAACCTCTTTCCTTCGAAATAACTTGAACCCTTACCTAGAATCTAACTGGTTTCCTAGACAAAATTTATTGTTTAAATAAAAGATTTCCTAATTATCTTAAAATTAGGTGGCGACTCTCTTTCTCTCAAAAAGTTATTTTTTAAAATAATTATTTAATTATTCTTTGAGAGTCCCAAAGTTGTGTCCCATCGGATTTAACAAAATGACGACTTCACTGGGGATTTTAAGGTTCTAACCATTATGAATTCATTTTTTCAATTGAGGAGTTTTTACTTTTTTATAATTTTTTTGCTCATTGTTTAATTAATTCTTTATTTGCACCTTGTATATTTTGTTGGTTATTTGTAAATTGTTTATTCTTTACTTCACTTAATTATTCATTCATTATTTGTTTACTTATATTATTGTTGCATTTTCATGGCATCTTCCGCCTCCCTGGAAAAATATTAGTTTGCATTAGGAAAAAAGGGTGATTATGCGAGTCTTCGCAGTCGTCATTCACTAAAAATACACTTTCTCAAAACAGACAGGTGAAGTAGTTGATCCGCGGTCGGTTAACGGTCACTTCTTGTTTTAGCTCGCGGTTTTCAGCCCAGGTTTCCAGTCATTTTCAATAAACCAACTCTAGTCTGCCTAGCGTAGAGCGAAGCCTAGTCCCTAATTAAGCATTGACCTAAGTTGACTCGATACTCAAGTGGTGTCGGATCCATTAGTAAGACCACCTTGTGTCCAAATAGGCCGACGGCCTAAAAGGATAATCATCCCTTATGTGTAAACTTGAAGAATGCGTATGTCGAGTTGTACGAACCATTGTCTCTCGGATTTGTATAAATACATTTTTTGAGGCAATGGAGCATTTCACAAATGACATACACATCCTTCAATCATTAGGCTCACATTTGGCTTAAAAGGTCACATGTATACTAGGGCGCGTTATGCATTGTTTATGTGCTAAATGCTACCTAATTGGTTTTGTCCATGTTTATTTGATTTTTGTGTACATGTTTTGCTGTAAATATGATTTATTTATTCTAAAAGTTGAAACTACGTTTGACCTGATTTCTAGCTCAACAGGATACGTAGGCGCCACACTAGCTCGATCATATTCTCCGTAAGCTTTCCAATCATTTGTAAAGGAAACTGGGGCAGAATTTTTGAAAAGGTCTCAAAAATTCTACAAAAGATGGTGTTTGCTACAAGATTGAATACACAGAATTGTTGAAGTTGAAACTGGGGCAGAATTTTTGAGGAAGGTCCTCAAAAATTTCACCAGAACAGCAGAGAGAGCAACATCTGATGTTGAACTCCATGAAGCATCGAACAGACAAATCAGGAGAGCTCTTGATTGAGTTGTGACACTCCTCCATTTTATATTTTTTCCATGACTATCATGTTTTCATTCATTTTTTCCTTGCATTATTTTTTGTGCACATATCTGACATTCTTTCAAAGATGATACATTTTATGTCATATCTGCAAGAACTACGCACACCTGATTCTCATCCCTCGGGGTGAGATACGTAGGCAGCCCTTTTGTGTTCGGTATTCCTTTTTCAAAAAATCAAAAAAAAAAATCTTTTTTAGAATCACATCGTTGACTTGGTTAGTGCCAACACAGTTAGAAATGTATAAAATAATTGTTTGAGAATGTTGACTTCAAGTAAACCATAGATTCTTTTGGTACCTCTTAGTCGTATCTTTGTGACGCTTGAAAATATTCTCTCGCATGCATTCCAGATAAGAATAAAACTAACTTCATTGTTTTATGTGCATTGTGTGATGAGCTTTATATTAAATTCAATTGCATTGCATTGTTGATCTAAAACTTGGCCTAAATGTTGGTTGAGGCAAAATCCTGAGTAACATTTGATTTAGGAAAGAATCGTAGGCCTTCTTTGACCCGTTTGTGCCTTTCAATGCCTACCAAATGACATTAATCCCTAGTATGTCCCCTTTTGAGTCTGAAGCTTTTTCTTTGGACAATCACATCTTAACCAATAACCTTCTGAGTGTTTACATGCACTATCCCTCTCTTGACCCGACCTCTTTGAGCGCACTGAAATGTGCAAATTACATAAGAAGATTTAAGTTTGAAGCTGTCAAAAACAAAAGATGTTGCATCCCTGAAAGTCAAGGATACAAAATAACTTCAAAAGAAAAGAAAGGAGTCAGAAACTCTTCACAAGGTCAAGACAACGAGAAACAGTGAAGAAAAACACTTCAATAATAATGGAGAAATTGAAGAAAGAAGAAAACATCAAAAAAAGGGAGAGAAAACATCGACAAGTAAAGATTCAAAAGAAGTCAAAACAAGAGAAAGGGACAACGAAAAGTTCAAGCGCTAGAAGCGCAACAAAAGCACAAATCCAGTGCAACGCTCAAGGAGGGATTAAGTCACTTTCATCCCAAATGAATATCCTACCCGTCCTTAAGCCTATATGACAAGCCGATTACAAGCAAGTGAACCGACCATATATAATTATGTCACAACTTGCTAACCACCCGGACCTTCCAAGGACCCAACATGTAAAGAACAACAATCACAGATAAACTCGATTTACTCAAGGAACTAATGTAAAATGAAACAACAAGTGAAACCATAACAATATAATTTCAGACTCTCAGTCTTCCTTCTAAACTTATCAACCACATGGAACAGTTTCAACAACCAACTTAACAATGAACAAGTAATTATAGCATATACCCTTTTTATCCTTTTCCAGACCGACCAAGGATCCCTATACCAACACCTAGTATTAACATGCAATGAACGATCCACCCCAGAACCAACCCCATATTTAAGTGTAACAACCTGGCCTTTCAAGGACCAACATACACAATCACAAATTCAGCGATCAACCCAGTTACTCATGGAACCTTCAACAAATACATTCAACAATGCATAATTAAATCCGTACTAGACATGGTACCCGAGCCAACCAATATAGAACCTGTACCAGGCATGGTACCCGAGCTAATCGATATAGAACCTATACCATACATGGTACCCGAGCTAACCGAATTTGTATCCTGTACTAGGCATGGTACCCGAGTCAACCGAATATCATACACAATTCAACCATTCAATATTTAATGAACAAAACACACTTGTAAACCAACAAGCAACACAATACGTTCATTTCACATAATTGACACCCGGATAATTAGACCTTTACAATTCTATCCCTTAGGCATGCATCTCATACAATACTAAGCGATAGTACATGATCACATATTGCATATTAAGAAAACCATAACCATCACCTAAGTGTTCAACATACCATCCCGACCTACACTAAGACCAACCCAACACTTAACTTCAACTAGACGGCCTCTCATAGGCTGATATGCAATAATCACAGTTTCAATAATTAAATTCGGTCCACTCATGGGACCATCAACAAATACAACAATAATGTATAATTAGACCCACCCAAAGACCAATCCCCGGCTTACCCTTTAGACACATATTCACAGATATATCAATATCGGGCCATTCTCTTAGGACAAATATAACACGGGGAAAGCATCCCCCAATATTGGTACTTTAACCATTCTAGTTTACTCTACTTCCGTTATATCAAAATCATCCCTGAAAATCCCTTTGAACTAGTCATTTAATTAACCATAGCATTTCTGATTTTCCAAACCTTACCAACAATCTAGTTTTCAGAACCCAACTTGACGTGTATAAATAACTCGAAATAAAGCACATCACCCCGACCCTATCATTTGCTATTCCAAACCAATCAAAACACAACAATCCTCCAGACTCTGTGCTCGAAGGCCTAAGCATGAATTCTCCTTTCTGTCTATACAACAATATAAAATGGAAACAGGTTTAAGTCTACTCAATGTAAAGAACCTAGCCTACCTGGACGCCAAGTAACTGCACCATGCATATTCTGGCTCTGCGAAGGCATTTTCTAATGGATGACAAGCCCAAAATCTATAGTTTCGCATCCTTTTAGCTAGAATCTCCCTCCCCATGGCTCCCAATTCTTGGAGCAGCCTAGGAGGGTTCTTGGAGTAACTCTCGTCTGTTTTTGGGGCTGAAGGGGAGAGAATGAAATTATAAAATCCATTTTTGAGTTTTTTGGTCCCATCGTTCCGCTATAGCGGCCCAATCCCGCTATAGCGGTACCGCCATAGCGGTAGTCGCCCACTATACCAAAGTTGACCGTCTTGACTTCTATTATAGTGGGAATTTCTCTACTATAGTGGTCGTTACAGTAGCACAGTGTCAACTGCTAGCGGTTGACATGGAACAAAACCTCAAAAAATCCCCCAAAATGACCCATTTCACAACATACTTCAAATCTTGACGTTTCAAACCAATTCTTTCACGTCAACTTCGATATCGGGAGTTCTACTCACCCTAATTCACTTTCAAAAAGTCCTATGAAGTTCTTAACACCTTTGCTAATGGAAAAATTAGCTCAACCTTAGACATGTTACTCAATCCTTTTTCGGATTGCCCTAGACTTTACCTCGCTCAGAATTTGTCTGAGACTAGCTTAGCCCCAAAATTTCCAACTCCCCAACCTAAAAGTTTTCTAGCCTGCTTATTTGCTCGAATAGCTCACCCATAACGAGGTGCCTTTTAATAACAACTAAACAGGTCATTATAATAGATATCAATTTACCTATCATTTATCCCTAAATGATCTCTAAGCAGAAAGAGAAGGAGGAGACCACCCCCTGAACCTTAATGCTCTACCATGACAGTGTGAATATAGCCTTACGCAAGCCACCAAACTTTCAAACCCCTTGGTGTACCCAACTCAATCAAAATTTAATTCACTCTCGCTCTATCAAGGAATTCCTTCTTTCGAGCTGCACAAGGATAATTAGATCGCCCCTCCCCGAGTGCCTGAGAAATCCAAGGCCTCATCGAAACACCAGAGCGAAGGAAATTAACACTTAACGAATGAACTAATTTCCCATGCCACGAGAACTAAATCCCTTCACGTTAAATGCTATACCCGGAGTCCTGCTAACCCGAACTCTATTCCAAAGTTTCTATGGGATACTATGCACCTCGCATATCATAGTATCACCTTGATCCTATCAACACTATGCCCCGAGACACCAAGTATCTCTTAAACCACCAACACTAAAATTCTATTGGAACTCATCCTAGCTTGGGTTTTTATCAACGCATGTCTTAGGGGGAATTCTACCCGAAAACTTACACCCTAACCAAAGATATAGCGAGCACACCCCCATCACGCAATGAGCAGTAACACCAGGTATTATCATGATCGACAAGAGGGATAACAACATTAAAGAATCTATTTAATAATCCCACTCCCTCAACCGACCCCACCACTAAGGATCATCAATAATAAACCAGCCAATAATCATCCTTATAACATAAGCCTATGAGCAGTGTTCAACACTATTCAGTCAATTACGGGTCATTTTGCCAAATTCTACATGGGTTACTATTTCCACCAATGGTCAACCATAATTTTACCAATATCCCGGGCTACCATATCTACCCTTTCCTTTTATCGCACATGGATGTTATTCATGCAATAGCTCGTAGCTCAATTAGCAATTTAAAATGACCCGGGAATGAAAAACACGACATGGGAAGAACATGACAGGGATTATGCCTTGCTCATCCCGCTATAGCGGCTTGCACACTGCTATGGTGATCTCCAATAGTAGCAGCCCAGAAAATTTACCATTCTTTGCAAAATTCTCTCATTCCCCTTCCATATTTTCAACATTAACACATGAAATCGTATTATGGTCTTAAAGCATAACTTCAAGACCAACTTTAACTAAGTATTTTTGAGAATTTAGCGCCACATTATCATAAAATTAGTTACGAAACACACCAGAACCGCATACAATAACACATTCCCGCTATTGTACACTACTAGTCCCTCTTTTTCCTTTCTATGGTTCACAACCAATCCTGACTGTCTCAAAACCGGAGCTTCCCATAGTCATCAATCCCTCTTTGTTCCCTTGAATGTAATGCAAACTATTCTAATTAAGGCATACCACAATTTATCATTAAAGCAATCATAATTTTAAAGCCAGAATAAATTTTGCTCAAGTCACAATCATGAGTTACCACAATAATTTTCTTACCACAATTCCCGCTATTAAGCAATAATAGCCCTTGTTCACATACCAACCACTTGAAACATAAGTTTCCACAAGTATATTTATCATTTTCCCTTACCATTTTTCCAATGATAAGACCCTGCCCAGCATTTAACATATTGTTTTCCACTTGTAATCACAAAATAAGAGTTCCATCAATCATTAACACATAACCAAGTTAAGATTCTTCACTAACTATATTTTTTTGTAACGACATGTTCAGTCATTATTAAAAGGAACCTCGTATCAGGTGGGTTATTCGTGCGAAGAAACGGGTTAGAAAACTTCCAGGTTGAGGAGTTGGAAATCTTGAGCTAGGCTAGTCTCAGATGAATTCTGAGCAAGGTAAGGTCTAGAAAAATCCAAGGTGGCGAGGAAACTGACTTTTGAGAGAGCAGCTTTCGCCTCGGTAATTACCTAACGAGAGAGAGCCGATGCAAAAGTAGTCCTTTTTAGATTTCATTCATGCTTCAAAGAAATTCCGTTATTTTCTAAAATTTTTCATTCAAAGATTATGCATCGATCTATTTTTATCTATCATTAGTATTCCCAGAATTAATACACAACTCTTTGTTGAATCAACAAAAAAATTGGTTGAGAAATACATTTCCAATAATGAAATAAATCAAGAAAAAATTAATTAAAAAAATGGCAAGCATTATCCGGGAACGATTATCCAGGAACTGGAAGATGGTTGGCGTGACACGCCTAAATCCCCCACAATCAATCCACAAGGCTTCAGGCGACTGGAGCAACCTTTGAAGGCGCAAGATTAAGGTTCGAAAGGACCAAGCGGCGATGAAGTATGAGTCTAAAACACTATATGCAGAGCCGCCTTAGCTCAATAGATCAACGAATCAGGAGATGACTTCTTAAACGTTCGCGAATGGAAAAGAGTTGCTTTAGGCACGGACCACAAACCCACGAACCTAATAGTTGGATCCATGAGGAGACAGGAGAAATCCATTCATTCCGGTCATTGAGCCCGGATTGAGGATTGATTGATCTAAACCAAAGACTTGATTATATATAGGAGAAAGGCGTTCTCATACCCTGATACCGCTTTGTGGAAACCTAGAACAGAAGAAAGTCTCTTTAGGATGGCTCTGTCCTAGCTAGACAGAGTCACAACTACTTATTATAGAAGACTCAGGCACACTTCCCTATACTTCTCCTAAGTGACATCAAAATACTCTTTCAGCCGATTCGAAAGCAGCAATAGATGAGATTGAATCAGACAGAAGGTTCACCCCGCCCCCTGGGGGATTGGGGAGTTGAGACTTCCTTGCTCTTAGGCCCGCTGTAAGGCCAATAAGATCAGGAAGAAGGAGATTGGATTCTTCCTTTTATCCGGACTGACTCTAATCGTGATTTTGACTCTATTATGATACCTCCCTCTGTCGCAATAGAAATCGAAAATGGAGGTGACTTCGCTACACTTGTTTATAGTTGGAAATTCCAACTCGAAGGCCCTAGTACTACTGACTTCGCACCATATTAAATTGAAGTCTTTTTTCGACATCCCTTCTCAGACGTCTTATTCCTTGCCTTAGTAATGTGCAATCAGCTACTTGGCACCTTCCCTTATTCTCCTTCCTTTCCTTTTAGATCTGAGGTATTACTAATTAATGCTTGAATTGCTCCTATTAGAAAGAGGGCGAGTCTTGGGTACGAAAGAAGGATATTCCGAGCCTGGGCACATCCCTTTGATAGCTTTGTTTAGCCTCCTTTACTATGTCAATACCTCCGTATTGGTTATGGCTGAAGCCGATCCTCTCTTTGGTACTTCACCTAGTGGCTAATCTCAAGTCTCTTCTCTCGACCGGATGGGCCTATGTCACTAGAACAGGTGAGGAAGACCTCCAATCACTGTACTGGCAATTCAAGATGAACTCCTTCCATGCCAACAATAAGAGTACTAAACTTTCAAAAGAAAAGAGATGAGATCAAGCTTTGAAGTTGGTAGCTGAAAGAAAGTTGTTCGTGAAGGTCAGGCCAAAGCATAAGGAAGGAAGCTCACTCAGAAGCGAATTTCGACTACTATTTTAGAGTACCGAAGCTCAATGGCATCACACCTACGGCCAGAAGAAAGAAAATACATAGCGCCCCTATCCCTCCATTGACTGGCTGGCTTAGAGGGCATTCCGCACAATGACCAGTGCAATTCGCGCATCTGTCGATAGAGGGTTAAGATAAAGTAAGTAGCTCGCAAAGAGGGAGTTCCCTGGCTGGTACCAATAGATAGAGCTACTAGTAAGATAAGCAAAGGCGGTTGAGAGTGGAAGGAGTTAACCTCTCAGCCTCAATGTGAAAAAATATAGAAACTGACAAGGAGTAGTTGTATAGGTACCAGTTAGGGTGCCAATCTAGTATAGCACTGCTAACAGGACGGTCAGTCGATAGCGAAAACAAAACTTCTCACATCTCTATGACTCTTTGTTCTCATGACCTCAAAGTGATTGACTACATTCAATATAAAGGAGAAAAAAGGATTTATCCCCCTATTCAACTACCCATCCAAGAGCATTTGTCTTCAGAATACTTTCTTCTTTTTCTTTTTCTATGGACTGCATAAATCTTATCTTCCATCCCAAAGGAGGATAATCTCTTTTGGCAGCTCAATCCTCACGGTAATAATTATGCCAATTCTACCTAAAAATCTCTTCAGGTGATCAAGGGGGGTCCCATTTTCAGTAGATGAGATTTGGATGAAGGGTATTATCTCAACGCTTCTTTTCTCTGGCTTGCTCTTTCAAATCAAATTTTGGCCTGTAGTAATGTAATCGGGATTTCATCTCTTAAATTCTTTTTTCTATGAAAGCAAGAGGTGGAAAGTTTTGTTAGAAATTCTGCCTTATTCCATGAGATCTAGAAGCACTTCTGCAACTTTCTCTCTTCCCTAGCGCTCTTTTTTTTTTACTTTTTTCAAAGGGCAATGAAGGCCTTCCTTATAAGTTCTCGCTCAATCGAAAGGATATAACACATACGAAACCTTAGCTTCGCTGACTTTATGAGGTCTAACCTTCGCCACGACATTAGTGGCTTAGCTCTTCACGCTTCCCGCAGGATTTTTTATAGAGAGAGAGTAAAGGAGGGCGGCACGGAAGATTGGTCCGCTCCGAAAAGCTGGGTTTTTCGGTTCGCCCCCCCTATGTGGTTGGCCTTCTTACCAGTCTGCCTCCTTTCTCTTGATGGAATATATCAATACCCGAGCTCCAGCTTTGCTTGCGTTCTTCATCGGCGCTCGCCAGATGTATCACTCATCCCGCTCCCCACGGAGCGGTAAGGAGTCTTCTTGTGTGTTATAATCTTTACGGGAATGAATCGCATATGTTGGTTGAGAATTGCTCGGGAATTCATTGATAATGACTTTGCCAGGTTCTAGGGAGGCTACTCTTCTTTTTTGAAGATCGAGCCGCTTTCCCTCATTCCACTCGTCCAGCCCTCTTCACGAACTTGTACAATCGATGCCACAAAGATAACCAACTCTATTATCAAAGAAATAAGGAAAGGGGCGACAATTTGGCACCAGATATCCGGAGGTGTAGAAAGAGAAGCTGTGAGAAGCGGAAAAACCATCAAAAAATGACGATAGTTCGTGGAGGTTTCTACAGAAAGACCCCTTGGTTCTGGAAAACAGATTACAATTACAGGTACCTGGGAGCATACCGATGGAATGAACGAAATACGAACAGTTAACATAATATGGTCATAGATCTTAGGTTGTAACTTGATCATGAGCGAATTTGTTGATGTTGCACCCAGGAAGTATGGAAAGTGCCAAACATTGGGAACTACCCGGGGAGGAGTTAGGAACAGGAACAAGGAGAAGCGAGAACCACTTAAATGGAGGAATCGATTGTATTTCGTCCTTTGTTCCCCATAGCAACTGGGGATCAAAAAGCACCAAATTTTATGACTTATTAAGGGAAAGACGAAGTAAGAGCATGCTATTGGAGACGTTGCAACATATGTCGGGAAGGCCTCCGTTGATTGTGTACAAACAAAATACGAATCCAAAGGCAGGGTAAGAAAGGGTTTAGCTAATGGAGATATTAACTCTTCTGGGAACCAGTAACGCGTAAACCATGTCAAACCAAGACCAATCAATATCCGAACGGAACGGATTCGAACTTCTCCTAGAATAGTTTCCGGTGCGAAATGAAATTCATAGGATATATAAGAGTAATTCAAAGGATAAATATAAATATTTGATAAGATTCGATTCATTTTAGTAATGAACAAAACAAAAATGAAAAAATAATGTTATGGGGCTTCCCTGTCGAGAAGAAAAAGTTTTCTTCTTAGAGAGGCATTTTCTTCGCTTAGAAAAGCGTTCCTTCTCTCAAGGGATTTCCATAACAACAGCTTCCCAAAAGAAAAATCGCTTGGAAGTCTGAGGACCTTTAGTACTGTACTCTACCCCCGAACAATTCATATTAAAACCAGAAGAGGGAATTCAATGTCAATCACCATCTCCTTGGCACACGTGACGGTTATCACCTCTACCACGCCCTCCTTAACCTTGTTATCTCGTGCGGAATTCAGTGCGGATTGGGTATTATAACTCGGATTGAGCTAGTTTTTCCATTATCCAAGACCTTAAGGAGTTTGAGGGACTTTTCAGAAATGAATTCGGGTGAGTAGAACTTCCAGTATTAAAGTTGACGTGAAAGGGTTGGTTCGGAACGTTAAGATTTGAAGTGTGTTGTGAAATGGGCCATTTTTAGGGATTTTTCGAGGTTTTGTTCTATGTCAACCGCTATGGCAGTTGACACAGCTCTATAGCGGCCTCCGCTATAGCAAAGAAATTACTGCTATAGCAAAAGTCAATGCCGGTCAGCACTGCTATAACGGTAGGTTCCACTATGACGGTACCGCTATAGCAGAGAATGGACCGTTATAGCAGAGTGTCGGGATCAGAAAATTCAAAAATGGATTTTATATTTTCATTCTCTCCCATTTAGTCCTAAAACAGACGAGGGTCACTCCAAGAACCCTCTTAGGCTTCTCCAAAGCTTGGGAGCCATGGGGAGGAGGGATTTTGATTGAAAGGATGTGAAACCACAGATTTGGGCCTGTCAATCATCAGGGAACGCCTTCACAGAGCCAAAAATTGCATGGTGCAGTTGCTTGACATCCAAGTAGGCTAGGTTTTCTTTATTGAGTAGATTGACTCGCTTCCTTTTCGTATCATTGTATAGATTGAAAACGAGAATCCATGTTTAGGCCTTCGGGCATAGTGTCTGGAGGAGAATTATTATGGTTGAATTGGTTAATCTAGAATTATTTGAGTGGTGATAATGTGTTGTGACATTTTGGGTTGTTATGATTAATTGGGTGTTGTGTGATGATAAAATCTGAGGACTAGGGTATTGGGAAGGTTCGGGGAACCGGGAAACTTAGGTAATTAAACCACAGGTTAAAGATAGGATTCTCTGAAATGTTATTATAAAGAAACTGGAATATCATAAATGGTTGAATTATCAATGTTAGGGAGGTCTCTCCCCATGTTGTATTTCGGTCTTAAGAGGAGGGTCAGGAATGGGTGTATCTAATAGTGTGTGTTAAGAGGTGAATTGGGCTTAGTCTTCAGACGGGATTTAAGGTTGAGTTTATTTACTCGGAATGGGGGTAGGTGATAGTTATTGATTTTCATATGCATTGTATGTTTGTGTGCTTTTACTTAAGTATTGTATGAGTTGAATGCTTAGGGAATAGTTATGAATGTCTGAATGTCCGGTAATCAGTCTTGTGAAATGAACTTGTTTTGTTTGCTTGTTGGTTTTACAAGTATGTTGTTCATTGGTTGTGATTGATTGGAATTAATGTGACATTCGATTGGCTCGGGTACCATGCCTAGTACGGGTATACTAACAGTTGGCTTGGGTACCATGCCTGGTACGGGTATACTTAGTGTTCTGGGGAGCGTGAAGCGGGAAAAAGCGACAAGGCTCCGCTTCATTGAGGTGAAGTGCAATTTTTTTTTAAGAAAGCCTAAAAACAGAGCAGTAACACAGTAAATCAGCAATTACAAAACAGCCACAAAATAGAGCAGAAAAAAGAAGAAAAAAAAGAGAAGAAAAACAGTCAGGCGGGCCAAGCAGTCTTTTAAAGCAAACCATAGATTTCAACATCTAATTCTTGTTCTTCTAAAGCTCTACTTCATCAAGTCCAAGATCATCTAAATCTTGTATTCCTTCATTATCATTATTATATTGCTCATCATCTTCAACTTCATCATCTTCATCAACTAGTCTTGAAGTTGAAGTAGCTACTTCTTTTCCCTTGTTATGTAAGCTTGAACTTGAAGTATTCCCCCTTAAACCATAACGGTTTTGCTCAACTTCACTTGCCTCGGCAACAACACCCCAAGTGAAAGTATAATCTTCCTTAAAAATTGGTTCATCTTCAGCATTCTCAACTCCAGTTAGCCATTAATTGGCATCATCAATATTGTCCAAGCTAATTGGATCAATTTCATCGCGAGCTCTGTAACGACGCCTTAATGTTCTATTGTATTTTATGAACACCAAGTCACTGAGGCGCTTTAGGGTGAGTCTATTCCTCTTCTTGGTATGAATCTGCAAATAAATATTGACAAGTAATTAGTAGGAGTTGAGACTTGAGACATTTGGGAAATTGGGATATAAAGCTTTCCTCTAAGTCTTACATGTTCGAACACACTCCAATTTCTCTCACACCCAGATGAGCTACAAGTTAGACCCAAAACTCTGATGGCGAACTTTTGTAACTCTGGAGCTTCTGAACCATAAAGCCTCCACCATTCAACTATTAAAGTAGAATAATCGTTCAAAATTTAGCAACAAATTATAAAGAAACAACTTGAAGTGTTACTGTTAACTCAAAAGAAACATAGAAGGAGTCATTCACCTGGTGACTTTCTGTCTCTTTGTCTTACGGCCAATGGTATTCCAAAAAGTCCATCAGCAGAGCAATAAGTACTAATTTGATCGGTTATTTTATCTTGAACTTTTTCATCAACAACCAACTTTTCAATGCATTTATGAAATCCCTCCATCAGTTTCTTATTCAGCAAATCATTCTCACGTTTATAATAGAGTGATGGGTTCAAGATATTACCAGCCGCATGCAACGGTTGATGGAGTTGATCCTTCCACCTTTTATCAATGATCTCAAAGACCTTCTTATATTTATGCTCATCAGTAAAGAACTTTTTAATACCCTCCTTAGCCTTATCCATCGCTTCATAAATGTAACCCATTGATGGTTTTGCCTCACCATCTACCAAACGAAGAACTTTAAGCAAGGGACCACTGACTTTAAGAGCATAAACAACATTGTTCCAAAAGGTGTAAGAAAGCATTATCCTTGCAACTTCTTTTCCTTTCACTTCTTTTACAAATTTACTATTATTCCATTCATCTGAAGTGAACATGGTTCTCAAATTGCCCTTTTGTATGTGCATTCTTTGTGATGTGCCGCCATTTTACGGCACTTTCGACTCCTTTAAACTAAGAACAATCGTACGTTTTCAAGCAACCGTTGTCGTTTTTGATGTTTTTATGTTGTATTTTCAGGAAATGGAGACAAACATGGAAACGGAAGGAAATACGCGAAAAACGACATTCTGCCTAAGAGTGACGGCCTGAGTGACGGCCCGTCACACATGTGACGGTCCGTCACAGTGACCGTCAAACCAAGGCAACACCACTGCCTAGTGGTGACGGCCCAGGCGACGGTCCGTCAAGCCAGTGACGGTCCGTCAGCCTGGCCATCACACCTGGGCAGTCCGCTACGCGGAATCCGGACGATTTTGGGATTTGTTTCCTAGACTCCTATAAATACCCTATGTTAGGTTTATTTTCATTATGCAATTAATAAAGCTTTTTACAATAGTTTTAGGAGAGATTTTAGTCAACTTGAAGATCAAGAAACACGTTTTCTACTTCTTGAATTCGTGTTCTTGAATCGTTCTTGGGATCTTGTTATTCTTGTTCTTGGATTATTAAGGATTGTTTTCAATACATTGTAAGGATTTCTTTTCTTTATTATGAACATGACTTTCTTCTATTTTTCTACAAGCATGATTAACTAAAACTCTCACAACTAAGGTTGTGGGAGCCATGGCAAACGTAGCAAGATAGATTCCGGGTAGCGACGGGTTCAATATATGTGCTGTCACGTTATTAATCATACATTATTTAACGTTTTCTAGTGCTTGCAAACATTAGAACATGCCTAGGTTTAATTTGCTTGAGTAAAGAGATTAAAACCGTGAAACTTGATTAACGACGAGGATTCGAGACTACCAACTCTCATCTTATGATTAATGTTGTAACTAGATTAATTTACTTGATGTTTAGGATTGAAATCTAAAAGCACACCTTTTCAAGTTCGAGAGAATTGAAAAGTAAATTTGTCTATTTGGTTGAGAAACGTTTAGACGATACCATTAATTCAATCGCATCGTGACACGCATATAGAAAGAAACCCGTTAAGCCTAGGATCGACTTTGTTACTAACGTCATGGTAAACACTTCCCTAGTTCTCTCTCTCCTATTGATTATCATTCATACGTTAAGTGTTTGTTTTGTTTACAAATATTGATCACAAAACCCCCCCTATTTACCGGAAACTATTGACCATTAGTCACGTACTTCACTAAAGGCTTAATCTTCACCATATTCTTTGTGGGATTCGACCCCAACCTTTGTTGGGTTCTATATTTGACTACGACCGCTTACGCTTCGTTAATTTGAGGTGTAGTTTGGGCGTTATCAAAAAGTGGCGCCATTGCCGGGGAATACGGTTGTAAATTAAGTCTGGTGTGTTTATTTGACTCTTAGTCATACTTTCCTGCTTTTACGTTTTTTTGTTGTTTTTGTTTTTGACAGGGTACAGAGTTGTGCATGCCAAGTACCCGGCGCTCGGGGGAATCAACATTACCTTACGACCCCGAGCTTGCTAGATCGTTAAGGCGGAATATGGCCGCACAACAAGAGGCAGCAAGGCTCGCTGCAGAACTGCAGGCCCAACAAAATCTGAATGCTGGTGGTCTGCAGGACGATGTTATGATGAATGATGAGGATATCGAGTTCTCCTGTTGTGGAGACCCTGGCGGTCTCCAACATCATGTCAGAATCTGAGTCATATCGACTTCACAGGTATTCTTTTCTCTCACAGTTTTTAGCTTTCATATGGATGCATTGGGGACAATGCATGAGTCTAAGTTGAGGGTGTGGGGAAACCTGTGAGTCACCACCGAGGGTTTTTGTTGCCGTGTTTCTTTTCCCTCCGGTGTGCTATCTAGTAGAACCGGCATGTTTAGGTTGTTATTTTTTAAAAAAAATTTAGTGTCTATAGCAAGCATGGCGTTTTTCTTGTTTAAAAATGAGGCCCTTTAAAAAATTTCTGGTTTTGAGCTTATGTTGAAACGATTGACTGTCTGGATCCTTGTATGTCATTGTGTGATTATGAATAGAATGAGTATGCTTAAGCCGAGCGGTTGTTTGATAGTTGGTAGCGATATAGTTTCTTGGTGCCAAGAGCGTGTGAGATTATTGTTATAAATTCTTACTCTGTGTATGCATCTAGAACTTGCCCGGTCTATTTTGTTAAGTTCGAAGTTTGGTTGCTTAGGAAAGGATCACAGGCCCTTTTTGTGTGCAGTCCACTCAACCTAAAAGACCGTCCAAATATAAATAATCCCTTTGATCCCTGTTTGAGCCTTAATTGATCTTATTCTTTCAATAACCTGTCACCGTTCCTGTTTAACTTTGAATCCCTATTTTGGCCCTGGTCCTTCCTTGGACATCGTGCACCTCAACGCAGGCAATCAGCCTAAGTTGAGGGTGGCTACTATAGAGGTAAACCCTGTTTTGGCCCTGGTCCTGCCATGGACATCGTGCACCTCAACGCAGGCAATCACCTTAAGATGAGGGTGGCTACTACAGAGGTGAATGATAAGAAAAAGAGGATGGAGAAGATTGGTTGTGAATAGAATGAAAATTCGGGTGTGTGCCTAAGAAAAGAAAAATAAAAAGAAGTGAAAAAGATCGAAAAAGTAACAAAAAGAATTCTCAAAATAAAGAGGCCGCACCAGTAGCTAGAGAGAAGGAAATAAAAAGGCGAATAAGGATGGACAAAGTAAAGTATGTGGTAAGAAGACGTCGGTAGTTCCAAGGAGGGCTTAGTCACTAACCCCTAAATGTATCATACCTGCACCCGAAGCCTCATTACAAGCCTAAACAAGTCCTGTAGTGATCCTGAGCTGCTTTCTGAAAAACTGAAATAGAATAGTAAGGGCAAGCCTATGGTATCGCATGTGCATTGTTTGAAATCGTTTGTGAGTGTGAGCGCTTACCTAGTCCCAAATCTTGTGTGTGGGATTTCTTTGTGGTGAGGGCACCAAGATGTCTGTATTGTCTATTGATTTTTAGGATAGCTGCGCGTGTGTATGCATAATATTCTATCACATCGAAATGACATGTTTGGATCCTTGCAAGTTAGTGTTTCATACATTTGTGTGCTACGAGGGAGCTTGAATTAATGTTGAATGACCATGAGTTGCTAAAGACACGAGTTTGTTGCTAGTTGAGTCGTCGTGTTATTGTTTTGTGTTGCTTGAGGACAAGCGAACGTCTTAAGTTGAGGGTGTTGATGTGCCGCCATTTTACGGCACTTTCGACTTCTTTAAACTAAGAACAATCGTACGTTTTCAAGCAACCGTTGTCATTTTTGATGTTTTTATGTTGTATTTTCAGGAAATGGAGACAAACATGGAAACGGAAGGAAATACGCGAAAAACGACATTCTGCCTCTGAGTGACGGCCTGAGTGACGGCCCGTCACACATGTGACGGTCCGTCACAGTGACCGTCACACCAAGGCAGCACCACTGCCTAGTGGTGACGGCCCAGGCGATGGTCCGTCAAGCCAGTGACGGTTCGTCAGCCTGGCCGTCACACCTGGGCAGTCCGCTACGCGGAATCCGGACGATTTTGGGATTTGTTTCCTAGACTCCTATAAATACCCTATGTTAGGTTTATTTTAATTATTCACTTGTTAAGATTTTTAATATAGTTCTCCCAATAGTTTTAGGAGAGACTTGGAGATCAAGAAACACATTTTCCTTGTCTTGAATTCGTGTTCTTGAATCATTCTTGGGATCTTGTTATTCTTGTTCTTGGATTATTGAGGATTGTTTTCAATACATTGTAAGGATTTCTTTTCTTTATTATGAACATGACTTTCTTCTATTTTTCTACAAGCATGATTAACTAAAACTCTCACAACTAGGGTTGTGGGAGCCATGGCAAATGTAGCAAGATAGATTCCGGGTAGCGACGGGTTCAATATATGTGCTGTCACGTTGTTAATCATACATTATTTAACGTTTTCTAGTGGTTGCAAACATTAGAACATGCCTAGGTTTAATTTGCTTGAGTAAAGAGATTAAAACCGAGAAACTTGATTAACGACGAGGATTCGAGACTACTAACTCTCGTCTTATGATTAATGCTGTAACTAGATTAATCTACTTGATGTTTAGGATTGAAATCTAAAAGCACACCTTTTCAAGTTCGAGAGAATTGAAAAGTAAAATTGTCTATTTGGTTGAGAAACGTTTAGACGATACCATTAATTCAATCGCATCGTGACACGCATATAGAAAGAACCCCGTTAAGCCTAGAATCGACTTTGTTACTAACGCCATGGTAAACACTTCCCTAGTTCTCTCTCTCCTATTGATTATCATTCATACGTTAAGTGTTTGTTTTGTTTACAAATATTGATCACAAAAGCCCCCCTATTTACCGAAAACTATTGACCATTAGTCACGTACTTCACTAAAGGCTTAATCTTCACCATATTCTCTGTGGGATTCGACCCCAACCTTTGTTGGGTTCTATATTTGACTACGACCGCTTACGCTTCGTTAATTTGAGGTGTAGTTTGGGCGTTATCACTTTGCAAGGTCAAGAAAGCAGTAGCAAATCTAGTCTTGCCAGGTTTCACTAAGTTTTTTTGTTTAGTGAATCTCCTCATCATATTCAACAACAAAGGCCTTTGGACAATGTAAGAATGCACCCTAACTGCCTTAGTGAAAACATCTTGGAAGGGTCTTTCCTTGAAAATATCCCCGAACATCAAGTTTATACAATGAGCTGCACATGGAGTCCAATATGTGAGGGAACACTCCCTTCAACATATCACCTGCTTTAACATTTTCAGCTGCATTATCTGTAACCACTTGAACAACATTCTCTGCTCCAATCTTCTCTATGGTGCACTCAAACAAGGAGAACATTTTGATGGAATCAGTAGACGAGTCGCTCGCATCAATGGATTCAAGAAATAAGCTTCCTTTAGGAGAATTCACCAACACATTAATGATCATCTTTCCGGTTCTTGCTGTCCACTTATCCATCATAATGGAACATCCGAATTTGTTCCATTCAAGCCGATGCTCCTCCACAAGTTTTTGTGTCTCTTCCACTTCTTTATTTAGATAAGTGACACTAACTTCATGATAAGTGGGAGGCTTCATACCTGGACCACATTGGCTACGGCTTCAATGAAGGCTCCAAAAGTGTCGGTATAATTGACACAATTGAAGGGAAGACCTGCATCATACAACCACCGTGAAAAGGCCGCAACTGCACGATCCCTCAGAACTCCTTTAGCCACATCATGCACATTCTTTTTACCATTTGTCCCTGCAATATCTACTGGCTTCTTAGGAAAGTAACAATCTATTGGACCTTTCCTACCGGTTGATCCATAACTTGAAGAGACTGCTGTTGACACCCAATTTTGGCCCTCCTTTTTCCCATAATTAATTTTTATATGCTTCTTAATCCCGAGGACTTTTCCAAAATAATTTTCTTATTTTTATATTAATTTTTTATAAATTTTGGCACCAATAATCATTTTTTAAAATAATTTCCTTTACTTTTTATAATAATAATTACTAAAAATATTGTATCTTATAAAATCACCACAAAAATATTTTATAATTCATTCTTTTTAACAAGATATTGGTATAGTAACTTTTATTTCAAACTCTAAATGAAATTTGCAATATCGCTATAGTATTGCCTAAATACAGTTCTATCAATTGAAGATTGCGATTACGCGTATCAAAATTATTTTTTAAGTCAACTATATACGTATTTGAAAATTAATTGGGATGAAAGAAAGCATCGTTAAATTAATTAAGTGGAAAAACGACTAGGGAAAATTAATTTTTTTCTACAAACTAATTTATTTACCAATTTTGGGCCAAATTCTTATTTTTCTTTCAGCCAAAACCGGCCCAAAACCTCCTAACCCACTACCCAATTCCCCCTGACCCGGCCCAATTTCCCCACCAGCCCAAATTCCCCACTAAACCCACCCCTAATCTTTTCTCTCCACTCTCAACCCAAAACAAACAGACCCCTCACTTCAGCCAAACCGACAACCCCACCCCCAAACCCTGCTGACCGTCGCCTCACCACCAAAGACCCGCCGGATTTCGCTTCGTACCGGCGGGCAAACGGCGACAACCCCTCTCCCATCACCTCACGTTGTCCCTTCCCCTTTTTGGAGACTTTTTGCAGCCTCGAAAAGGTCACCGCCGCTAGACCACCGGATAATGGCAAAATCCGGTGGTCTTCACCCTTCTCTCCTCTACTCTTTCTACCAGCATAGCCATCCCCTCACCTTTCGACATCACAAAAATCGAGCTGTAAAGCTTCCCCACCGCCGGCTGCAGACCTCGAAAAAGAGGAGACCCAGCCGTTGCCCGACGGTCCGAGCTCTACACCTCCGACCCGTCACTGTCTATTTCAAATCAGCCTGAAAAAAAGGGGTAAGCATCTTCTTTTTCTCTGATTTTCATCATTTCCATTGCAACTTGGCTTTCCAAGAATTCAAATTTTGAATTCTTGGAAAGAGCCGTTTGAGCCTTCAAACTTTGGCTATAAAAGGGACTTTTAGTTTTTCATTTTGGGGAACGGGATTGAAGGCATCAATATCAGTTAGATCCGAAAATAATCACAAAAAGAGCTCACCAAAATTGTTCTCTGATTATTGGCTGATACTCGCTGCTCGTCTTGCTCCTTTGTTTCGCTTGCTATTCGGATAACCGGAGTCGGAGTCGGAAGTTGCTAGTTTGAAACTCAACACTTGACGGCCTCAATCGCTGCCCAACACAAGGTAAATCCTATCCCGTCTTAATTACGTTGGTTTTAATTTTTGTCAATTGTTTGTCATGTGCTTAGTCGGAATGATGGCTGGCTGTTTTTAGGCATAAAAATGTGAAACGAAAATCAGTTCTAGTCATTTGGTTTAGAATATGTGTTTGTGAAGTGTTTACAACTCAAAACTTGGCTTAATTGTTGTAAATGGTGTTGTTTGTTTGGTTTGAATTATCGTGGCTAATTTGAAGTAAAATAGTTGTTGGTTTGTTCGGTTGTATTTATAGTCGATGGTGTATTGGAAGAATGTTTATAACCTTGAATTAGCGTGAAATGAATCTCAAGAGGCTTCGAGTTTTCCGGGAATATACGGCTGAATGTTTAAGGACATTGTTGTGATCATGTGATGACTATAAAGTTAGTCGATTAAATCATTAACTTAGCCTCGATCTTTGTATTATGTTCGTTATCATTTTCTTTGGTTTGTTGGTTGATTTTCGTTTGAGTTTGTAAAGCATGTAGTTATCTCGCCGTGCCTTGTTCATAACTACGTAAGGACTGCCTTTAGCATGTAAAATTATATGAGTTTGGTTTGTTGTTTTCGGATTACTAATGGTTTTGTTTCATTCTTGTGAAAGTTTTAAAGAACCTTTACTATCAGCCATTTAAATAACTACGGAAGTAGGTATCAACGGTTTTACTTCATTTTGCCTATTCTTGTTTGAAGCTTTTCAAAAAAATAGTTCCAAGGACTTGCTTTTTCTCGTAATATGATAGGAATCGAACTTAGGAATGAATCATTTTGTTCCAACATTGTACATGGCTACCTTTGTTGCATAACTAGAGATTAGGATCAATGTTTACTCTTCATAAAAGTTGAGTTTTCTTGTTGCCTTCCTTTACGGATTGAGTTGTAAGAGTATGTAATCATCCCGTCTTGTTTTAATCACAACTAGGGGGCTGATTTTGTTTAAATCGGAAAAGGTATATGTATGCTATGTTTGAGTTTCTTGAAGTTTAAATTCTTAAGGTAAAAGTTTCAATAGGTTTGTCATTTTTTTTAGTCCCGAAAATATTTGTTTAAGATAGGAATATACATATTATGATTATATTTCCGGTGTTTGTTAAATATTGTGGTCGCTAACTTTTCTTTAAACACCTTAATCCTAGTAAAAAGTGGTCAAATTAGTGTGCATTGTTAGAAAAAGAGGGCTGCCCGTATTTTCATTATTTTGGTTTTAACTCGGGATCAATTTCGGGAATACTAGCTTAAGGAATTTATCATGAGCTAATGTAGTAGTTTGGTTCCCTTTTGATCCTCCCGTCACTAGTGTTGCCTTACTTTTTGAGGTGATTTGTTCATAGCTACTTATTTAGTTAAAGTGAATGAAAAAATAATAAGGTTTTATATTGCTACTTGTTGTGTACTTTGTTTTTTCCAATAATCGACTAGTGTTGAAGATGTTCATTTTGCCTAAGTTCTTTTCGGATATCATCTCATGTTAGTTCGTTTGTGCTCTAGTCAAATAAATTTGACCGTTTGCTTAAAAAATGAAGCAAAATATGGTTACATGTCGTCTTTCATATATGCTTGTGTATTTACCGAATAACATGTTTGTTTTCCTTATCACTTTATTGTTAAGCTTGGCATATTTCTACATTTTGTAAACTTTGTTATGCAAGTTACTAATCCTTATCATTTTTTTTTGTGTTACATGAAACAACCGGAGAGCTGGAGTTCTCACTTGAAACTCACTTTCGGCCCCAACAAATATTTGGGTCGAGCAGCTATTAGGAGCTATCACGGTGCTCAGAGTCGTTCTTTAGAGACTTAGTTCCTCCAAAGGAACTTGGCGCATCTAGCCCGTTACATTTTTTTTTTATTGCTTTCCTTTATGCTTATTTGAAATGTTTTAATTAACCTCGTATTATTCGTATACGCATTTTGTGTGATTTGGATTAATGTTTATTTTTCGCTCACAACTTTGTTGAGTTATCTTTATTTAGTTTAAAATTTTGAAAGTAAGTTTCCTTCACTCTTTTAGTTTAGGCAAAAGTTTCGGATTTCCTTTTTTTTTGTAATGCTTTAAAATTAGTGGTTAAACACTTTCAAATAGTAATAATAAATAGTAAATAGTGCAGATTTTTATTTAATTAATTTAGGCTTTGTTTTCAAGAAAAACGTGTTTCAAATAACTCGCGGTAGATTTTCAAAAGAATCAAAAATATTAATTAGCGATTCAATATATATCAAACAAATATTTAGTCATTCTTAGGCCTTAGATTATAGAATGCTTTATCTAATTTAGGCAAGCCTTCTTTATATATATTAATAACTTATGTATTCTCTTATTCTAACCCCAATATTTTACAAATATTTTGGTTATACTCTATATCTATTTTGAGATTTTCAGATTTTTTAAGGCCTCAAAACGCAAGGTATATATATATGTCATATGCTATCTACTACAAGGTATATATATTTATATTTTACTTACTCTTCTTCCTACTTAAATTATACATATATTATTTTATCACAATTGCATTTACGTACATAATACTTTCTCTCATATTCAATGCATGTTCATTTTTACCTTATGAATAAAAGTCTCCTTTACATGAAAACAAATAATTTTCGTTCTCTACTCAAGTCTTCAAATTATTCTTTTACATGAAATACATTTACCAAAACAAATATGATTTTTCTTTTATATTTTTCTCTACTACCGGTATACTTATTTCCTACATCTTTTACTTATCCAAATCTTTTAAATAATAAACTTTCACATGATTTCCTATATATATTTAAAATATACATATGTCATCTTTACTTTCTTTTTAATAAACATGTCATAAACTTTCTCAAACTTTAAGAACTACATATTTTTTACTTTACAAAAAGTATTTGTATAAATAAATGTTTTCATTTTGTTTACATAGCTTTTAAGTATATATTCTTATAAATCATAAAGTTCTACATACTTTAATTATAATTACGATAAAGGCATTGCTATTAAACTTTCATATATTTTGGCATGTACGTACATATGTTTCATCTTTTTACCATAAGTATATTTTATATTTTTGCCTATTGTAGTGGCATGTGTCATATACTTTGAGTTTTTCTTTAAATTAATAAAACATGTTTTTATCACCTTTTTTAGCAAATAATGAGCAAATAACTTTCCCAAATATTTTTTCTAAATTGAGTTTAAGGACTATCTTCGGATAGGCTCTGAAGGGTGCCTAACACCTTCCCTTCGAGTAACCAAAACTCTTACCCAGAATCTCAAACGTTTTCGCAGACTAAAAACAGAGTTTTACATAAAAAATGGTTTCCTAAGTTTCCTAAAATTTAGGTGGCGACTCTAAACCCTTTCCAAAACAAAGGCAGAAGAGCCGGATGTTGCAAGCATATTTTGGCCAGTTCAAAATAGGGCGCGACAACTGCTGATACATTTTGTGATTGTTTTTGTGATTTTGAAGGAAGTGACAAATCAGCAGCTTCTCCTTCTTCCATTTCATCATCATCATCATCAAGATTAGTAACTATTGGTGGTTGAGATAACATTTGACATTTTAGATCCCTTTTTCCCTCAACATACTCCTTTATTTCATTCCTCACATTATCCGGACAATTTGAACAGCCAATTACATCACTATAAGAACCAATAAGATGTTGTTTATGGCGAAAAATTCCACCATTAAACGTCTTGTTACAGAAAATACATGTAACTTTAGACCTATTGTTCGGATCAGCTTTCATACCATATTTCCAAGCCGGATCAGACATTTTGAATCACTGTTAAGATTTAAGAATTAAGAAGCAAATCAGAATTGAAAAAAAAAATAGGACAGAATTGAAAATAAAAAATAGCGCAGATTCTGCCCGACAGAATTGAAAAAAAAAATAGAGCAAAATTGGAAAAGAAAGAAAAAAATAGAGCAGAATAGAAGGAAAAAACAGAGCAGAAATTTGAAAAGATCAGTTGAAGAAGAAGACGACAAAAAATCGCAGCTTTGAAGAGAAGAAGAAGAAGAAGAGAAGAAGTGAAGAACTGAAGAAGAAGAAGAAGAGAAGAGAAGAACTTTAGAAGAAGAGAAGAAGAAGAAGAAGTTACCTGAAGAGAAGAAGAAGTCGTCGCACGGTCGCAGCTGTAGAGGAATGAAGTCGCAAGAGAAACCCTAGATGTTTAACATAACTAATTTTCCTTTTTTAAAAAATATAAAATACTAAAATAGACCTTTAAAAGGCGCTTCACCATTAAGCGACCGCTTCGGTCGCCTCGCGCTTCGCCGCGCCTTGTCGCACCAACCCTAAAAGCGGCCGCTTAGTGAGGCCGCCTGCGCATCACTGCAGCGGATCGACATAGGGGCGCATCGCCTCGCTTCGCCGCTTTAAGCGGTGAAGCGCCCGCCTCCCAGAACACTGGGTATACTAACGGTTGGCTTCGGTATAACGCCTGGTACGAGTATACTAACGGTTGGCTCGGGTACCACGCCTGGTATGAGAATTCATAATAGTTGACTCGGGTACCTCGCCTAGTATATGTTATGTTATTTGCATTGTTGTATTCTGTCGATGGTTCCATGAGTGGATCGGATTGTATATTATTGAAATATGATTGTTGCATATGGCCCATGAGAGGCTGGGAAATTATATTTGTATATGATTTTGGTCTTGGGGTGGATCGGGCATCGCATGTTAATACTTAGGTGTTGGTCTAGGGATCCTTGATTGGTTTGGGTAATGAAAAGGGTAAATGTCATGTTTATTATTGTTGTTGAATGATTATTGAACCTGTTCCTTGTGGTTGATAAGTCAAAAAGTAGACTGAGAGTCTGGAATTATACTACTGGTTGTTATTATATGTTGTACTGCTTTACTCAATGCGGGTGTACTATTTGTTCTTTATACGTTGAGTTCCTGAGAGGGTCGGGATTTATTATTATTTGGCGTATAGTTGGTCCTTGAAGGGCCGGGTTAGTGTGCTTAAGTGACAAGGTGGTTCTTCTGTGAACCCGAGTCGCATGTTATTGGCATAGATGATATTCTAGGGATCCTTATTTGGTCTCGATTATGTAAAAATGATATATATTGTTGTCACTAAGAATTGTCAAGGTCGGTTAGACTTATTACATGCAGTTGATAAGCTAAGGAGGAGACTTGTGGTCTGGTTATGATGTTGGCTGTGGTTACTTGTGTAGTATGGCCCTAGGGGTCATTGGGGGCAGTTTCGTACTAGTAGGTGGCGGTATGATAAGTGTGGTCTACGTCACCAAGTAGTGGGGTTTACTCTGGGTTGTTGAGTCATAGTGGTTGACTTGGATAAGGAAATGGTAGTCCGGGTATGGACATAGATGTTGGCAATGGTAAGTGTGACTTGGGAAGTCTAGGTGATAAATGTGACTTGGAAAGTCTAAGTGACAAGTGTGACTTGGGAAGTCTAGGTGATAAGTGAGACTTGGGAAGTGTAAGGGTTAAGTGTGACTTGGGAAATCGTAGGAGTCAGAGCATAATGTCTCATAGTGGTGGAGTTGGCAGCAGAAGGGTTAGGAAGGTTTGGTTTCAAAGCGGGTTGATCAACGTGGATGTTGAGGGAATGAGGTGTTATAGTTTAAATGTGTATTTCCCTTGATTTCTTATATGATGGTATGTGGATTCGGGTCGACCGATGATGTCTACCAGTATGTGTGTTTGTACTGATTCTACTCTTGCTATACTTTTTTGGGTATAGTCTGGTTGCAGGGTTGGTGATGTTTCATAGGTACATGACGATGGTGATCTCCAGCAGCTCCTACTCCTTGTTTCTATGGTGGAGTTGCATCCTTTTATATTTTCCTTGAAATACTCTTGTACCGGCTTAGACTAGGTTCTAGGGAGGACAGTGTTCATATTGTAAATGGTTTAATTATTTTGAAATTGTAAATGATTTTCTTATATTAAAAGGGTTTATTTTCATAGTTTTATTTCTTTTTCCGCATTACTTGTTGGATCGGGTGGTAAGGGTTCTCCTATCTAGGTGGATTAGAGTAGGTTCCTGCACGGTTCATCAGTTGGGTCGTGAAAAATGGTATCAGAGCCCAGGTTACCGGTCTCCCAGTACAAGAGGAAAATATCGAATAGAGTCCTGCGGATTGGTGTGTTGACGTCCACATCTAATCTTTAGGAAGCTATGAAGCATTCTAGGAAACATCTCTCTTCTTTCATTTATTTTCATGCGGTTCATTCACTTGCTTGTATGGGTTGAGTCCAATTGGTATCTCTCGATTCTAATTGGTATCTCAACGAAATGAATGATGCCATTGGACTCCAGTTTCGATAAAACAAGCAAGGGAAATTGGAACCGGAAAAGTTCCAATTGGTATCTGGCTGGGGAGGCTATGTAAAGATATGGATGGATCGGCTAACGGCTATCCATGAAGCGAATAAAAAGTAAGGAAATTGTTTTGATTGAGTTTTGAAGCTTGAGACTTGAGATTGTACTTATGTGTATTGATGTTGTTTGAATGACTGCAAACGTGTGGTGTACAATTGTTTGATTTGCTATGAATTTTGTGGTCAGGAAAAGGTCATAACTTGGTTATGTGTTAATGATTAACGGAATTTTTATTTTGTGATTTTATGTGGAAAACAGAATGCTGAGTAGGGTCTTATCATTGATAAAAATGAGTAAGGGAAAATGATATATATACTTGTGGAAACTTAGGTTTCAAGTGGTTGGTATGTGAATAAGTACCAGGGACAAGGGCTATTATTGCTTAATAGCGGGAATTATGGTAAGACATGGATGATCGACTAATGGTCATCCATGGGACAAATAGAGAATAAATTATGTGACCTGATTTCATTGTAGCTTGAAGTTGAATTGTTTGTGTGTTACAGTGTGTGTATGACTTACTTGGTTGGTATGTGATTGGTTGCCTTACTGTGAAATTGTGGGTCTAAAGGTTGTCATAATTTGAATTGGTATGATTTGGTTTATGATAAAATGACATGTGTGTGGAGTTAAAAATTTCATATTACTTTCGGAAAAGGACTTATCATTGGTTAAGATGGTGAGGGAAAAGGATTTACGACTGTAAGGAAGCTTCGGTTTCAGGACAGTCGGGACTTGGTTGGGAACCATGGGAACAAGGAGGTTATTCGTGTGCAATAACGGGAATGTATTGTCGAGAATAATTTTCTTTTGTGAATCTTTTATGATTGGTGATAATTAGATGCTAAGTTTTGATCCGTGTATTGCCAAGAATGGTCTTGGGGGTTGTTTAGGACCATGACGAGATTGACGTGGTTAGACAATGATAATTGGGAAAGGGAATGAGTACACTTTGCTGAAAATTTTGTAATTCTGGACTGATACCGTCGGGATCGCCATAGCAGAATTGCACTTCTCTGCTAATCCCACTATAGCGAGATTTTATATTGCCACGGTGGTACCGTTGTAGCAGAGTGACAACCGCTATAGCGGAAGGGCGCGAGGAAGAATGCCTGCCCTGTTTTTTTCTTTTTTTCTTTATCAATCACGGGTCATTTTTAAATCGCTAATTGAGTTGTGAGCTATTGCACGAATTATTAGCATCCATGAACGACAAAAGAAAGTAGTGGATATGGTATCCCTGGTATTTGGTAAAATTATGATTGGTCATTGGTGGAAATAGTCACTCATGTAGAATTAGGCAAAATGACCCGTAATTGACTGAGTAGTGTTGGACACTTCTCATAAGCTTATGTTATGAGGGTGAGTAGTGGCTGATGTATTATTGATGATCCTTGGTGGTAGAGTCGATTGAGTAGTGGGGGTGTGCTTGCTATAGCATTGGTTAGGGTATAAGTGCCCGGGTATAATTCCCCCCTAAGATGAGAGTTGACAAAAATCTCAAGTTAGGATGGGTTCCACTGGAATTTTGGTGTTATGTGGTTTAGAGATACATGGTGCCTCGGGGCGTAGTGTTGATAGGAGCAAGGTAACACCATGATATGCGAGGGGCATAGTATCCCATAGAATATTCCAAAATGGAGTTTGGGTTAGTAGAACTCCGGGTATAGAAAAAAAGGGATCGCCATGGTGGGATCTAGTCCCCTTGGCATGGAAAAATTCCTTTTGTTCATTAGTTGAGTTTCTTTCGCTCTGGTGTTTCGATGAGGCCCTGTATTTCTTGGGCACTCGAGGAGTGGTAATCTAGTTAGCCTTGTGCAGCTCAAAGGAAGGAATTCCTTGATAGAGCAGGATCGAATTAATTTTTGGTTGAGGTTGGGTACACCAAGGGAATTTGAAGGTTTCGGTAGTTTGCGTAAGGTTATATGTACGCTATCATGGTAGAGCGTCAAGGTTCAGGGGAGGGCTCCTTCTTTTCTTTCTGCCTTAGAGATCATTCGGGGATGAACGATGGATATATTGGTATCTGTTGTAATGACCTATTCCGTCATTATTAAAAGGCACCTCGTATCGGGTGGGTTATTCGTGCAAAGAAATGGGTTAGAAAACTTCCGGATTGAGGAGTTAGAAATCTTGGGCTAGGCTAGTCTCGGATGAATTCTGAGCAAGGTAAGGTCTAGGGAAATATGGGTGCGGATTGGGTATTATAACTCGGGTTGAGCTAGTTTTTCCATTAGACAAGACCTTAAGAAGTTTGGGGGGCTTTTCGGAAATGAATTCGGGTGAGTAGAACTCCCGGTATCGAAGTTGACGTGAAAGGGTTGGTTCGAAACGTCAAGATTTGAAGTGTGTTCTGAAATAGGCCATTTTTAGGGATTTTACAAGGTTTAGTGGAGAAATTACTGCTATAGCAGAAGTCAATGCCGGTCAGCACCGCTATAGCGGTAGGTTCCGCTACGGCGGTACCGCTATAGCGGCGCGTGGACTGCTATAGTGGAGTGACGGGATCAGAAAATTCAAAAATGAGTTTTATATTTTTATTCTCTCTCATTCAGCCCCAAAATAGATGAGGGTTACTCTAAGAACCCTCCGAGGCTGCTCCAAAGCTTGGGAGCCATAGGGAGGAGGGATTCCGGCTGAAAGGATGCGAAACCACAGATTTGGGCCTGTGAATCGTCAGGGAACGCCTTCACGGAGCCAGAAATTGCATGGTGCAGTTGCTTGGCATCCAGGTAGGCTAGGTTTGCTTCATTGAGTAGATTGACTCGCTTCTTTTTCGCATCATTGTATAGATTGGAAAGGAGAATCCATGTTTAGGCCTTCAAGCACGGAGTCTGGAGGAGAATTATTGTGGTTGAATTGGTTAATCTAGAATTGTTTGAGTGGTGATAATGTGTTGTGACATTTCAGGTTGTTATGATTAATTGGGTGTTGTGTGATGATAAAATCTGAGGACTAGAGTGTCGAGAAGGTTTGGGCAACCGAGAAACTTGGGTAATTAAACCACAGGTTAAAGATGGGATTCTCTGAAATGTTGTTATAAAGAAACTAGAATATCGTAAATGGTTGAATTACCAATGTTAGGGAGGTCTCTCCCCATGTTGTATTTCGGTCCTAGGAGGAGGGTCAGGAATAGGTGTATCTACTAGCTAGTATGTGTTAAGAGGTGAATTGGGCTTAGTCTTTGGACGGGATTTATGGTTGAGTTTATGTACCCAGAATGGAGGTAGGTGATAGTTATTGATTTTCATATGCATTGTATGTTTGTGTGCTTTTACTTAAGTATTGTATGAGTTGCATGCTTAGGGAATTTCCCTTGCTTGTGTCATCTTAATCGGAGTCAACGACACCTTTTTTCCTTGTCGAAATACCAATTGGAATCGAGAGATACAATTGGACTCAATCCATACAAGCAAGTAATAAACCGCACGAAAGGAATGAAATAAGAGAGATGTTTCCTAGAATGTTTCATAGCTTCCCAAAGATTAGATGTGGACGTCAACACACCAATCCGCAAGACTCTATTCGACATTTTGCTCTTGTACTGGGAGATCGGTAACCTAGGCTCTGATACCATTTGTCATAACCCAACTACTAGGTCGTGCGGGCATCTACTCTAAACACCTACATAGAAGAACCCTTACCCCCTGACCAACAGGCAATCCAAAAATTATATAACCCATGAGAAAATAGCCTTTTTATTCTAAAAAAAACGTTTGTAACATAAAAAAGTATACATCTTTTTACAAACTTGAAATCCACCCTCCCTAGGAATCTGGTCTAAACAGGTACAAGAGCTACTACATGAAAAGTACAGAAAAATGTTAAAGAGACACAACTTTTGTCATGGAATCGAAGGATATAAGCTGTTGGAGATCACCATCGTCCGGTACCTAAGAAACATCATTGACCCTGCAACCATACTATACCCCAAAAGGTATAGCAAAAGTAGTATCAGTACAAACAACACGTACTGAAAGGCATCATTGGTCGACCCGAATTCACTCTATACCGTCATATTAGAAATCAAGACAAAATATACAGTATAATTTACAGAAAATCCAGTCCCTCGTCATCCACCTTTAATACCACCCTGTGACCCTTGTGGACCTACTAGTTCTGTCCCAAGCCTTCCTATCCCGCTTCAGCTGCCAACTCCACCAGTCGGCGTCCCTTCAACCATTCTATCCTGGCCATAGCAAACTAGTCACACGTAATACTAGGACTTCCCGAGTCACACTTAAGCTCTAGCACTTCCCAAGTCACCCTTAACAGTAGACTTCCCAAGTTACCAATTTTACCAACCACTATAAGCACCTCAGTGGTTACAGTTTCAACGATCAGGTTTACAATCCACCCCTGCTAGCCAGCTGAGAGATATCCTACAAAACCTTGACTTGCCACCCTGACTCGAATTAAGATCCTAAGTCAACCACTTGACCGTTAGTCCTTAGCCGCACAATGAACTACCTGTGAGTTTTGTGTACTCAACCCCTAAGATTCCTTACCTTTGACATCCCTCCGGTTCACACACTCCTCAAATACTAGCCTTGTTTCACGAATCTAGTCAAACTTGACTCTCTATGGACCTTAGGCCCTCCAAGTTCACTCGTCTTGCACCCCTCAAGCAATATGCCCCGACAACATGAATCAACCAAGTCCATATGACTATCAATAAGACCCCAGTCAAAAACCAGACTCAATCACCATATAAGTCATGCCCAACTTTGCAAGTGAACCAATCACATATAATTATGTCATAACTTGCTAACCACCCGGACCTCCCAAGGACCCAACATGTAAAGAAAAACAATCATAGATAAACCCGGTTCACTCAAGGAACCAATGTGAAATGAAACAACAAGTGAAACCGTAACAATATAATTCCACACTCTCAGTCTTCCTTCTAAGCTTATCATGGAACAGGTTCAACAACCAACTTAATAATGAACAAGTAACTATAGCATATACCCTTTTTATCCTTTCCCGGATCGACCAAGGATCCTTATACCAACACCTGGTATTAATATGCAATGCCCGGTCCACCCCAGGACCAACCCCACATTTAAGTGTAACAACCCGGCCTCTCAAGGACCAACATACACAATCACAAATTCAACAATCAACCCGGTCCACTCATAGAACATTCGACAAATACAGTCAACAATGCATAAATAAACCCGTACCAGGCATGATATCCGAGCCAACCAATATAGAACCTGTACTAGGCGTGGTACCTGAGCCAACCAATATAGAACCTGTAGCAGGCGTGGTACCCAAGTCAACCATTAGTATCCCATATGCACGAATGGTGTAACGACTGCCCCGCTGTCTCCGACATGGACCCAGTGAAATTGAATTCTCCGTGAAGATGCGGAGTACCAACGGCTAGACGGTAAGACCCCGTGCACCTTAAGCCCAGTAGTTCCGCAACTACTACCGTGGTTGTTGCCAACCGGGATCCCCCATTCCGAAAGGTTACTAGGCCGGCCGTTAGGTCCAAAGTTGTATACCACTGTTATGATGCCGGTAGATTCACTACTTCAGCGCTGTTATCGGACATTGCAGGCTGAGCATCTATTTCTCGTATATAATTCCACACCGAGATTTTAGATGGTAAGAAAGAGAATGGAATTTCCGATCTTGTACCCAAAAAGCGGTACACTTCACACCAACCCAAACTCCCTACCCTCATAAAAAAAAGTGGTCCCCTTTGTTTGATTAGTCAGTTTTCAAGAGGGGGAAGTTCTTATGGCAATCTCAGGCATACTACTAATCGATTATTTGGCCTGATTGAAACAACCAAGGAAATGTTGTCAGCCTACATAACCAACTTCTCATACCAAGAAAGCCAGGTATCAGATCCCTGTAGATCGAGCCCTTTTTTTTCCCCAGTTCTTGTACGTGGAATGATTTACAGTGAGTAAAGTAGTCTGGGGGAAAGATAAGCCCTACCCTACCATGCGTGGTACCCGAGCTAACCGAATATGTATCCTGTACCAGGTATGGTACCCGAGTCAACCGAATATCATACACAATTCAACCATTCAATATTTAATGAACAAAACACACTTGAAAACCAACAAGCAACACAATACGTTCATTTCACATAATTGACACCCGGATAATTATACCTTCACAATTCTATCCCTTAGGCATGCATCTCATACAATACTAAGCGATAGTACATAATCACATATTGCATATTAGGAAAACCATAACCATCACCTAAGTGTTCAACATACCATCCCAACCTTGTCACGATCCAAAATCACAAGTCGTGATGGCACCTATATTCCCAGCCAATAGGTAAGCCAACTCAATAGCTCTTACGAATACAATTAAACAATTGAATGAAAAAGTAAATAGATACACTAAATAAGAAGTCTTACGAATTAAGTGCGGAAAAAATGAAAATACCACCCAATATTTGGTGTCATAAGTACAAGAGCTTCTATAATACGATTCAAGTCTGAAAACTAAAATGATAAGTCTGAATGCGAATACCCTGTCTGATTACTAAATGACATAATAAATAAAAGATAGATGAAGGTGTGGTCTGCGAACAGCCAAGTAGCTCACCACAACTCCAAGATAATCCAAGTTCGGACTCAGGAAGTTCCACGAGATGCGCTAGAGTTCGGAACTGAATCTGCACCACAAAAGAGTACAACAAGCATAGTATGAGTACGAAACCACGTGTACCCAGTATGTATCATAGACCGACAATGAAGAAGTAGTGACAGGACTCATGTAAGGAATCATTGTCAAAGTTACAAGTCTACTATATATTCTACAATCAAGTTTTCACTAAATCAGGGATAATCAATTGCCACGAAAGATTCACACATCTATTAAGCACATAGTCACGTAAGTATGGAGAATGTAATGTAATGTAATGCAATATAATGAGATGATATGCCTCAAATTCCCAGTAATCTCTCAATCGTATATACACGATACTCCTCGGCAATACATCGAGAGTTCGTGACCCATGGGGATTCGCGAGGTCCATATACCAGCACAGACGGTCTCTACGTGCTATCACAAAATCAATCAATCCCCAGCACGGACGATCTCCACGTGCCCAACTCATAATCATAGAACAATCGCAGCACGTACGATCTCCACGTGCTCGACCTTTACTCACACTCAAACTCAATGCTAATGCATGTGCATGATATAATATTAATGGAAGAGGGGATGATGGTGCATCTCATTCGATCAAATAACTGACAGGAAATACATTCACCTCGACTATCACAAATATACGGGTTAAGTGGAGAACCATGAACACACAAAGAATTAACCAAGTCAATGATGCATCAACTAATACCCATATATGATATAATAATAAACTTTCCCTTTCATAACACCGGTACTCGTACCAATGCCCGTCACACCATGGGTACGAGACCTCCATCTTTCGTCCTTACCCATTCTCTATTTTAGAATTTTAATCTTTTATTAGCAAACATCCTTCAATAAAGTGTAGGAAGTCTTAACATACCTCAAATGCCGAATAACGCGTCACAACCTCTCAGGACTTTGTCTTTCCCTTTCGTAAAGCTTCGAAACGTTCTCAATCTATCAAATATACCTTATTCGTAAGTGACGAGTCCAAACTTATAATCAAATTTCAACTTTGATATAGTAAAATCGGTCAGCCTCATAATCATAACTCGTAACTGAAACATAATTGCAGATTTGCAATAGCCCGCTACATCTATCTTCCCCATCTTATTAACTCATCATTGACCTAATCATTATGCCATAACTGTCCCATAATATGACCATAATAAGTATTCCCTAGCTAGCTCACGTGGAAGCAAAACAGTAAGCTCCAACGAGTTCAAAGAGAAAAAGAAAAGACAACAGCAATTTGTTTCTCCAAAATGGGTACAGAGATATGAGTAGGAAGAGGAAAAGGAGTATTAGAAAAGGTAAAAAAAAATATAATAGTAAACCTTCCCACAACAGACTTGAATTCACAATTTGCTATGACATCTCATCATTACTCTCATTATTTCTTCAATCATTACCCAATCACCACCCTTTCTACCATGTTGTAATCATTACCTACAATTTTCCTTTAAAACCCAAAAATAATACGTGGCCCATACAGCAACCTCACTATCTCTTTTTTTTTCAATTGACTTCTCTTTCCCCCAACAACACAATAACAATGGACACATCACACAAGCATAAGATTAAGCAAGCTTGGATATACTTACCTGAAACCGTATTTTTCTTTCTTTTTCTTGTCAACGAGATCTGCAAGTGCTCTCGTCGTGGCAGTGGCGTAGCCAGAAATTTTATGAAGGGTGTTCAAACTTTGAATAGTAAATGAAAAAAAAATCCAATGATTAGGTGCACCAAAAAAAATTAAAGAAAATAAAAAATATGGGCACATGGGGATTTGAACTTGGGTAGATTGTAAGTTACTGCTCCATGTTACCGCTGGGCTGCTGGCTTCTACAAGTTAATATTTACATTTTTAATTTTTCTTACCATATTATGTTAAAGCAGAATAAAATTTAAAAAAAGAATGTTGCCTTGAGGATTTGATCCTGCGCCTCATGTAACGAAAGTGCACTCGCTTGCCACTGAGCTACTGCTCTCATTGTTTCTAAGGGTGTTCAAAATGATACATAACTAATATAAAGTAAGATTTGACCTATATATATATATAATGTAATTTTTCGGCGAAGGGTGTGCGGCTGCACACCCTGCCACCACCGTAGCTCCGCCCCTGCGTCGTGGGAGTTGAGCCGTAACTTTTGAGTTTATGACTCAAAATACTAAACCCCATTTAGTTTAATTCCTCTCACACATGGGCAAAATGGCTAGGGTATATTAAAAGAATTATGAACTTGGCCGTAAATTACCAATAATAATAATTATTCAAATTATCCGTCAATTAATTACTCGTAGTTAAATGAATAGTTCAAAATTTTCATAAAGGATCTTCGGAAAGGCCTTCTATGAAAAAAAAGAGTTCTAGCGCTCATAATGACCTAACGGGTCTTTACAAGCCTACACTAAGACCAACCCCACACTTAAGTTCAACTACCCTGCCTCTCATAGGCCGATATGCAATAATCAGAGTTTCAACAATTAAACTCGGTCCACTCATGGGACCATCAACAAATACAACAATAATGTATAATTAGACCCGCCTGAAGACTAATCCCCAGCTTACCCTTTAAACACATATTTGCAGATACATTAATTCCATACCCTTCTCTTAAGACAGATACAACATGGGGAAGGCATCCCCTAATAATGGTACTTTAACCTTTCTAGTTTACGCTACTTCCTTTATATCAGAATCATTCCCAAAACTCCCTTTGAACTAGTTATTTAATTAACCATAGCATTTTGATTTCCCAAACCTTACCAACAATCTAGTTTTCTGAATCCAACTTGACGTGTATAAATAACCCAAAATAAAGCACATCACCCCAACCCTATCGTTTGCTATTCCAAACCAATCAAAATACAATAATCCTCCAGACTCCGTGCCCGAAGGCCTAAGCATGAATTCTCCTTTCCGTCATACAACAATACGAAATGGAAACAGGTCTAAGTCTACTCAATGTAAAGATCCTAGCCTACCTGGACGCCAAGCAGCTGCACCACGCATATTCTGGCTCCGTTGCCTTTCTGACGGATGACATGCCCAAAATCTATGGTTTCGCATCCTTTTAGCCAGAATCTCCCCTCCTCATGGCTCCCAAGCCTTGGAGCAGCCTAGGAGGGTTCTTGGAGTAACCCTCATCTATTTTTGGGGCTGAAGGGGAGAGAATGAAATTATAAAACTTATTTTTAGATTTTCTGGTCCTGTCATTCTTCTATAGCAGCCTAATCCTGCTATAACGGTACTGCCATAGAAGTAATCGCCCGCTATAGCGGAGTTGACCGCCTTGACTTTCACTATAGGGAGAATTTCTCCGCTATAGTGATCGTCACGGTAGTGTAGTGTCAACCGCTATAGTGGTTGACATGGAACAGAACCTTGACTCTTTCACGTCAACTTCGATACCGGGAGTTCTACTCACCCGAATTCACTTCTGAAAAGTCCTACGAACTCCTTAACGCCTTAGCTAATGGAAAAATTCTCTCAACCTTAGACATCTTACCCAATTATTTCTCGGATTGCCCTAAACCTTACCTCGCTAAGAATTTATCTGGGACTACCCTAGCCCCAAAATTTTCAACTTTTCAACCCAGAAGTTTTCTAGCCTGCTTCTTTGCTCGAATAGCTCACCCATAATGAGGTGCCTTTTAATAATGACTGAACAGGTCGTTACAGAAATAAAGGAGGAGATGAAGCATGAGATGAGAGAAGATATCAAATAGGAATTGTGTGAAGAAATGAGATATGAAATGCGGCAAGAAATGCAAGAGCAAGTTGACAAGGTTCTCCAAGCCCGTTTATCAACCCTCATAGCTGGCCTACCCACACCACCCACTGGTACACCGCATCAGCTTAGACATGACTCTCCATCAAATAATGATACAAGTCATATTTAGATTTTTTAAAATCTATTTTAGATAGATTTTGTGTTGTTTATCCTGTTATTTAGATTTATTATGAACTCATTATCTTAGACTGATTTTGCATTGTTTTATTCAAGTTATGGTTTATGAAAGAACCACTCTTTTTGGTTTTGTTGTTTTTGTAATCTTTTAGATTTTTAAAAGCTATTAATCAATACAAATATGTAATATGGATAATACACTACCTATCAATTACTAACTGAATATCAAACGCGAATGATATGTTACCCACAAATTAACAATCAGTTAGTAAACTACCTGACAAATTACTAATGAACTTTTTTATATATCTGTAATTACCAACCATTTACTAACATAAGTTACAAAAATAAATAATCATGCTTGATAATGAATTTATAATCTGTTGGTAATTTACCAACAAAATACCAACATAAATTTTTCTTAACTAAAATTGCTAACCGATTACTAATGTATTTTCGAGAATTTCTATTGAACTTACCAACTAAGTTGTTATCTGTCAAACAATTGCTAACAGAATACCAACGATATTTTATTTTTGTTACTATATTTGCCAACAAATTACCAACAAAATTGAATAATGAAAATCAAATTTACTAACTCCATTTCTCTTTGTTAGTAAACATACCAACTGAAAATTCATTAGTGAATTTACCAACGGAAATTTTGGGGCCATGTTTCAAACATTATCAACAAAATATTTGTGTGTTTGCCTACCAATTTTTAGTTTATAATTTTATCAACTAATCAAAATGGATTGGTAAAATTTACCGAAGATCCTTTTAGCAACGGATTATATCAGTTGGTATTTGGTTGGTAACATAAATTTCTAACTAATTTAATTAATTTATCAATGAATATTTTTGTTGATAATTCGGGTTTTTCTTGTAGTGTTAAACGATGAATGAAATCTCTCAAATCGCTCACTTGATCTTTAAAAGTAAAGCCTTGAAGATTCTAGGAGTCAAAGGAGAATAGAAGTTAAGATTCACGTATTAAGAGAATGATTCACTAAGGAATGTTAGAAGGAACTCACTTTGGTATGGAAGGATGATGATAGAAAACTAGCTTTCGATCGAGTTGAAATGAAAATGAAATGAAATTTCTAAAATAATCGCGTATTTATAGGCCCTTTTGACATGTGATATACGGTGGTCTCATGCAGCCCACATAATTAACATGTGATTTGCATGTTAACTTCCTAAAGAATTTCCCCGCACATACGTTTGACATACAGATTGTATGTGCCTTCCGCATCCCTTATTCTTGACTATTGCATGGGAACAGGTTCATCTTCGAAGTATTTTTCCTTTTCAATATTTTTCTATTGGAGCTTCCCTCATTCCTTTTATCGAACATAATGATGCGAATCGAGCTTTAATGAGTTCTAATATGGGTGAAAAGGAAGCTCGACCTAGAGGGAGAGGGGTAGTAGCTAAGTTTTTCAGACATATTTTGGGCTCCAACATATTGTACAATATATGGATCGTATATTGGACATACGGTCCATATGTTGCTTCGCATCTCAACACCTTATAGCATAAATTTTTGACATTCTCAAACTTTAACATGTAACACAATGTCCAACATGTGATCCGTATGTTGATTTCAGATCCCGATCACTAAAGCTTAGATTTCTATCCCCATATAAAGTTTGACATGCGGCTCATTTGTCACTTATGTGACCGCATCCCACGTTATAACTCAAACTAAACTCTCAAACTTGGTTCTTTTTAGCTCCAACCTTGCATACAACCATTTCATATTTGGAACTAGACTTATACACACGAGAACATTCAAATTCTCTAAAGGTTGAATTTAAATTATCCGCATTATGTGAGTTCAATCTTAACCCAAAAGTACAGGGTGTTATATGCCCTATGGTTTATGTATAAATTTTTATTCTGTCTAGTGACTCATGACTTGTTTTAAATTTCGAATAGTTATAATTGTAGTTTAGCTTCCTTATCAGATATTGTGTTATCTGTATTGTTGAATGTTTTCAAATATTTCACTTTGACATGTGAATTGACTAAGTTATCAGCTAGCTTGCATTTTAATTATTTTTTCATGTGATATGAGATAATTAATTAATTTAGTGATTCATGTAAGTCATGCTAGTTTTGGGGCATGAGTCATGTAACAATCAATAACTATGTGAATGTAAGGAAGAAGAAGAGGAGGAAGGAAAAGGAGAAGAAGAAGAAGCCATTGAGGAGGTCATATAAGCTTTTGTCTGAAATTTATCTGTATTGATTACTAGTTAAATAATTTTAAAAAATTAGATACAACTTAAATAGAGTAGGAGGTGTCAAATAAGTTTTTAAATTAAAAAGAGTGACATTGACTTGGTCAAATATAATTAAATAAAAAGTGAATCTGATTAAAATAATTAAAAACTTTGGAGTGCATATTAGAATTTCAAAAATTTTAAAAAAAATTCTCTCCCACTTTAAATTTTAAATTTTGAAACTCCCCCCTCTTCATTAGGGTTGTTCAAAATTGAACCGTTACCGATAAGTCAATCGCAAAATTAACGTATTGGCTTATTGGTATTGAATTATCGAATAAATGATTGATGAATGAATTAAAATTTTATAATTAGTAATTTATTAGTGTGGGGACAGATTACTCAATTTCCTTATTGGGTAAACTGTTAATCTGTTAAGAGTTATAAAATACATATTATATTTATTATTATATAAATCCTAAACTTAAAGGCTAAAGCCCCATCTATCTAGTATTTGTCATATTTTAACTAAGACTAACCCTAAAGCCCATTAAAAATTTGCCTTATTAGTTATTTTATATATATATATATATATATTATTAAATATTAACCCCTAAAGGCTAAAGAGTAAAGACCCATTTGCATCTAGTATTCTCAACTCAATTCTGCGGCAGAACAATTAAGCAAGTCTTCTTTCTCTCTGTTCTAGTGATTCTCAAATTTCTCTCGTTGGTGAGTAATTATTCTTAAAATATACTTGAAGCATCTTCTTTTGAAAAATTTGTAAACGTGAAGTAAAAGCATAAAAAGTTGCAAAGTTTAGTTTGGTGATCTGGTGATAAAATTAGAAAATTGTTTAGCATAGGAACTGTGAAGTCCCATTATTGTGACTGTAGTGTATTGTATCTGTTTTTCTTGGTCTAATTCTTTCAGAGTTTGTCCCTTTATTTTGATCCGATTGTACATGGCATGATTTTCTAAGGCTTCACTCTATTTACTTGACTCAATTTTTAATTTATATTCTGCTTCATAATTTGAGACAATGTGAGCGTAAATTTTTATGGGTCACTATTTTCTTGAGATAATTTGCTCTCTTTTTAATTGTTATTGTATTATGTGTTAATGTGCTAATTCTCATGTTGTTTCTTCTGATATCGATAGTTTCTTGAATTGATTTTTCTTATCACAGTGACTCAAGATCTTTAACTCATACCATGATTGAAGATATACAAACTGATAAGGTGATGGGTGAAAGTGGGAATTCAAATCCAGGAAGTCAATGTGAATTAGCTCAATAAACTATTGCTAAAAAAGGAGGAAAAGGTCTCCTACATGGGATCATTAAAAATTGCTAGTTCTGAAGGTACAAAAGCAAAATATGATCATTTCTCTCATGAGTATTCTTTCGAGACAAGAGACAGTTAATCGACTCTTCTTGGTCATATATTGACGTGTTTTAAGCCTCCTTCTAGTGTTGATAAAAAACAATCAAATTTAGCCTTCAAAGCTGTTTCGAGAGGTACTCAAGGTGGCGTAGTTATTGTCTTTTGAAAATTTGATCAAGAAGAGTGTAGGAAGGCTTTACGTCGTATGGTAATAGTTGATGAACTTTCTTTTAGCTTTGTTGAGAAAGAAGGTTTTAAAGCGTTTATGAAAGTGGCACAATCTCATTTTTGGATCCCCCGTAGTACTTTTACTACAGAAGTATTTTATGAAAAGAGAATTGAGAATCTGTATTACCACTGACACTTGGAAATCTATACAAAGAATCAATTACATATGTATCACTGTCCATTGAAATGATAGTGAATGAAATATGCGTAAGAAAATACTTTATTTTTATCCCATTTTTAGCCATAAAGGTGAAGATATGACAAATGGTATTGGTATGTGCTTACGTGAGTGGGGAACAAATAAGATCTTCATTGTCACAGTCGATAATGCAAGCTCAAATGATGTGACAGTGAAAGAATTGTCTAAGCATTTGACAAAGATGGAAACTAATTTGATGAATGGCGATCACATTCATGTGTCATGACCCGATTTCTCAGGTAATGGTGGCACCTACAATCTCCCTGAAGGTAAACCAATACCCATAGCCCGGAACAGTTAGTAATGAGCCACTAATAAAGTGAAGTATGCACAAGATGGAGTAATAGGCGGAAGAACATAAAGAAGACATAAAAAGAGGAGACAACCTGAAATATGTATATAAATACGGAAGCTAAACCATCTCACGACCTGGTATCATAATATAAAAGCCACTACTAAATATACAGAGTACAAGAAGGTACAAAATATGAATATACAACTGTCTCTGAAAAGCAAAAGAGTGCACAGATCAAAAGACGAGGTATAGCCAAGCCCCAGTCGCCAGGAGCTCACCCTACGTCTCGGATGCCTAAAAGCTGCACGAGTCTCCACGCGATCAACGATGATAGCTCACACTAGAATCTACACCAGAAAGATGCAGAAGTGTAATATGAGCACCAATTGCAAAGCAACGGATACCCAGTAGGCATCATAGGCCGACTGAGCATATATAAGATATAAAAATAGTGAATAGCAGGTAAAAAAGAAGTAGTCACAGAGAAAAACACACGAAAACTAGCAACAGATAGAAGACAAGGAAAAACAAGTATACTATGCTAGCCACAGAAGATATACATCACAAAACACAGGTGAAGGAATAGAGAATGCACCTGGATCCTTGCAACAACAATATATATATATATATATATATATATATATATATATACAAAGTTTAACGAACATGGAGGTATACCAGTAACCTCAAGTTAAAGGGAGAGAAGGGAAAGCAACATACATATCATGCTAACAGTATAATTCATAAGGTAAGGATGATCTGAAAGGCAACTAACCAGTACCCACCATATGAATGAGTAAGCTAATCTACCTATTGTCCCATCGGGCACCCATACACTCGAGGAACACATACAAGTGAAAATAAATCCTCCAACATCCCATACTATCGGAGCGTACACTCAACAAACAATAAACAAGGGTGGAACCGCAAAAAACATATGATATGCTATGAAATGCCATATGGTACCGTATGCACCTCCTCCGGCGCCCGTAGGCCTAACAGATAGGACCCATGGAAGGCTTCTCCCGTATACCTCTACTCCCATGTATACCCCTCCTCCGACACTCTTGCTCGTAGCTACTAGTCAGATTAGCAAGGTCCATGGAGGTCTCCGAGACCACATACAAACTCTCAATGTCTCAATATGCATGCCCAAACTCTATCTAGGTCTAAAATTCAGTAAAAAGTCATATCTAGCACTCCAGCCTAGCCGAGCCTAGTATCATATCAAATTAGTAGAAAATAGGTCTAGCACTCCAGCCCAGCCAAGTCTAGAATCAATGTGAAAACTCGTCATAAAATCTCTCTTTTACTCCAAGAAGATCCATAAAACTAGTTCAAATCCATTTTAAAGCCATTTATAACTGAAAATGGGCCCTCGAGACTATGTAAGGTTTAGAAAACTAGTGATAGTCAGGCCCGAAGCTATAATAGTAGTAAATCAATGCAAAAAACTCTTTTTCATGATAATAACGATATGCTGGAGTACAATCAATAGCCCAATGGCTCACAATCAACCTACCGGTCCTGCACTAGCTCAATTCGCTCTACAACACAGATAACCAGATCACAATCACAACTCGATGTCTGGGACTCACGGACATCCCTAAATATCCCACTATCTATGGTCCAAAGGCATAAGCAAAGGCCACACAGGGCCGCAAGGGTAATATTAGCAAACTATCTCAAATACTAAAGCCAATGGAGGAAATAAGAACGGACGGGAAGAAAGCAGACAAGGTCAGGAGTGCCAACCTAGTAAATACAACCCAAAGATGCTAGGTAGTATAATTATATCTTGTATAGGCAAAGTCTGAGGTAGGTAAGTTGTAACCTACCTGGCGTCCGAAGATAAGCTGTTGGAAAGCTAAAGCCCGAGCCTGAACTGCTCCGAGAAGCCCAGAATAGCACTCAAACTATCAAAAATAACATTTTCCCGTTAATACAAAGCTAACGATACCTATAATGCTAATTATTTAGTCGGGTCAAAATTCGGGTCAAAAGTGGACCCGTGTGCCCCACAACTAGGAACCAAAAACAAAAATTACCACGACGTTCCCAACATAGCCAGGAACACATGCTCAGAAGTTAAGCATAATTCGAGCAAGGGAAGGGCTTAAAATAGCCCAGAGAAGAAGAGAAATCAAAATGCAAAAACTTTACCTAATGAAGATTAAAACCAGAGAATTACGTACCACGGAGAAAGAGAATAAGGTCCACAAGGTGCAATATGCGTCTCAACGAATGATAAATCCCCAACCCACAACTACAACACAAGAATAAACTGCCAATCTAAGTAAGGAGCATTAATGGAGGTTTTAGCCATAACAATGGAAGAATTGGAGAAGGGGGACTTACCAAATCGAAGGGGGAAACGATAAAATCCTCTAATCGACGAACTCTCACGGCTAGGAAATGATTTAGTGTAATTTTCTGGTGTGAGAGATAGTTTAGAGTGAGAGGGAAGAGGAGAACAATGGCTGAAAATTTGAGGGAATGAACTTTTATAGTGCAGGTCGCAGAGCTGCGCGATTGCAGTCACCAGGCGCGATCGGGCTAAAGGAGGTGTCAGGCATACTAGCGCGATCGCGCTAAAGGAGTAACACGGGCACCTACGCAATCGCGGTGCCCAGACGCGATCGCGCTGGAGGAGAAAGGCGCCAAGGGCGCGATCGCGGTGACCCTGCACGATTGCACTGAGTACTGCTCTATTGCAGAAAAAATATCAATTTGAGATACTCCCGCGGGGTGTTCTGGGTACAAACAAAACCCGATACACACAAACCAAACATGTAACTAGAGTAGAAACGACGTTCCAGACTCAACAAAATTGACGAAACTTCCATATGAGGTTATTTCAACGAAATGTTGACCCAAGTCAACATTGGCGAATTCCAACAAAACACCCAAAATGAGCCCGGCTCACTCGGAACTCAAACCAACCACTTACCTAACCCAAACTCGATATTTCAGAGCTGATGGAATTGTTGGATTTTGAATTCGATGCTCCAATCATCGAAAGTTGACCAAAGTCAAACATCTAACTCTAACTAGCCTAAAATCTCAAAAAGTGAGATAGAACCATACCAGAAGTTCTTAGGCCCCAACTAAAGGTCCAACTAGACCAAAGTCCACATTCTGGAGCTAACAGAACTGTCAAAATTCAATTTCAAGCATGCTAGCTAAGAATGTTGACTAAAGTCAATGATTTCCTATGTTAAGGCTCTAAAACAAGGAAATGGTCATCACGACCTAACAAATGGCCCGGGCACCAAACCACCAGCCCCAGCATGTCATAAATGACTTAGGGCCGCTACAGGCAAGCTTTAACAGTATAAAAAAAGTGAAAATGCCAGAACGACCAAAAGGATTATTACAACATCCACTACTAAAAAGGACTTTCGTCCATGAAAGTCAAGAAAAAAGAGTACCTGAAGGCTCAAACAACTGCGGATACTGAGCTCGCATCTCTCTCTCAGTCTCCCATGTATCCTCCTCAACCGGGCGATGCCTTTACTGAACCTTAACCACAGGAATGTCTCTGGACCTCAATCTCCTGACCTCTCTAGCTAGAATGGTTATTGGCTCCTCAACAAAAGATAGACTCTCATGTAACTGCACGATATCCCACTGCAGCACATATGACTCATTCGGAACATACTACCTTAACATCGATACATGAAAGACTGGGTGCATAGCCGAAAATATTGGAGGTAAGGCTAACAGATAAGCAACACTACGAACCTTCTGAAGAATCTCAAATGATCCAATATACATGGGGCTAATCTTGCCCCGCCTACCGAATCTTATCACGCCCTTAATGGGTGACACTTGAAGGAATACTAGATCACCAACACTGAACTCTAAGGCATGAAGTCTACGGTCTGCATAGCTCTTCTGCCTACTTTGGGCTGCCCAAAGTCTGTCTTGAATCACCCAGACTCGGTCTAAGGAATCACAAAGTAGGTTTGTACTCTGCGGCCTGGACTCCAAACCATCGAACTAACCCACTAGCGATCTGCAATGCCTACCATATAATGCCTCAAAAGGAGCCATGCTAATGCTCGAGTGATAACTATTATTATATGTAAACTCCTCTAATGGCACATACTAATCCCATGAACCTCCAAAGTTAAGAATACAGGCCCGTAACATGTCCTCAAGGACATAGATAGTCCTCTCAGACTGGCCATTTATCTGAGGGTGGAATGCAGTGATAAGCTGAACCTCTGTACCCATCTCTCGCTGAATAGTCCTCCAAAACTGAGAGGTAAACTGAGTGACATGATCTAAAATGATAGAAGTAGAAAACTGCCTCACGGAGATAAATCTGGGCCAACCTCTCTGCACTATAGGAAGAATGAACTGGAAAGAAGTATGTAGACTTAGTCAGCCTATTAACAATAACCCAAATGGAGTCAAACACCAGAGAAGTGCGTGGCAACCATGCTATAAAGTCCATAGTGATCTCCTCCCACTTCTACTCAGGAATGGGAAGTCTTTGCATCAATCCTCCAGATCTCATATGCTTGAACTTAAGTTGCTAACAGTTTAAGCAGCGAAATACAAACTCCCTATGTCCTGCTTCATACCACTCCACCAGTAAAGCTGTTGCAAATCTCTATACATCTTAGTTGCACACGGATGGATGGAATATCTGGAACAAGGAGCCTCATGGAGAAACAACTGAATCAAATCCCCAACTCTCGAAATACAAAGATGACCATCAAATCTCAGAATACTATCAGAATCTAAAGTATCCATGTTGGCCTCACCCCATACAACCTGATCGTGAATATCATATAACCGCTGATCCTTAACCTGGCCTTGTTGAATCTAATCAAACACAGTAGAACGGACCTTAACACTAGCAAGAACTCTGTTGGGATCTGACAAATCAAGTTTAACCAAATAGTTAGGCAAGGACTAGATGTCCAACGCCAACGATCGCTCCGAGACTGAAAGAGAAGCCAAGCTGCCCATACTTAATGCCTTCCGGCTCAAGGCATCCACTACCATGTTTGCTTACTCAGATGGTATAGAATAGTGAAGTCGTAGTCCTTTAGTAACTCAATACATCTTCGCTGCCTAGAGTTCAGCTCTCGCTGACTCGTAATGTACTGAAGACTATGGTGGTCGGTGTAAATATCAAAATGAACTCTATATAAGTAGTGCCTCTAATTCTCGAGCGTGAAGACTACCGCCGCCAACTCAAAGTCATACGTAGGGTAGTTTCACTTGTGATCCTTCAGTTGCCTCGATGTATAAGCTATCACATGACGTACTACATCAATACACAACCAAGACCAACTGATGAAGCATACTGAGAAGACCTGACCCTCAACTGGCAATGTCAAAACCGGAGCTGAAGTCAATAAGGCCTTAAGCCTCTAAAAACTATCCTCACACTGATTCGACCACTGAAATGGGACATGCTTCCTAGTCAGCCAAGTCAAAAATGCTGCTATAGAAGAAAATCCCTCAACAAACTGATTGTAATACCCTACCAACCCAATGAAACTGCGAACCTCGGTGGGAGTAGTAGGTCTCGACCAATCATAGATGGATATAATCTTTCCAGGGTCTACTCTAATCCCATCCTTAGACACCACGTGTCCTAGGAATGCTACTGACTCAAGCCAAAACTCGCACTTTGAGAATTTGGCATATAGCCAATGATCTCTCAAAGTCTAGAGTACGTCCTCAAATATTGCTCATGCTTTTTTGCACTCCGCGAGTATATCAATATGTCATCAATGAAGACTATCACAAGCAAATCCAAGTAAGGCTTGAGCACCCTGTGCATCAAGTCCACAAAATTTGCGGGGGCATCAGTCAACCCGAAAGACATCACCAGGAACTCATAGTGTCCATAATGTGTCATGAATGCTGTCTTAGGGATGTCCTCCACACTAATATTTAACTGATAGTAGCCTGACCTCAGATCTATCTTAGAAAACACGGCCAAACCCTGGAGCTAATCAAACAAGTCATCTATACGCGACATTGGATACCTATTCTTTAAGTCACCTTATTCAGTTGTCGGTAATCAATACACATCCGAATCGAACCATTATTCTTCCTCACAAATAGAATTAGAGCACCCTAAAGTGACACATTCGTCCTGATAAAACCAATAGCTAACAAGTCCTAAAGTTGAACCATAAGCTCTCTCAACGCAGCTGGAGCCATACGATACAGAGTAATGGAAATGGGCCTAGTGCCCGGCTCTAACTCAATGGCAAAGTCTATATCAAGCTCAGGTGCAAGGCCTGGTAGGTCAGTTGAAAACACATTTAAGAACTCCCTAACCACAGGGACTGACTCGGGATAAGAAGTATTAGCGCTAATATCCTGGACATATGCTAGATAAACCAAACACCTGTGCAAAATCAACTTTCTAGCCTGAAGACAAGAAATGATCCCAGATGGTGCGCGACTAACAGAACCTTGCCATACAACCAGGGATACACTGAGCACAACTATGGTAACGGTCTTGGCATAACAATCCATAACTGCTCGGTGAGGGGATAACCATTCCATGCCTAAAATCACATCAAAGTCTAGCAAATCTAATATCATTAGGTCAGCCTAAGTCTCAAGATCCCTAACAGCTATCAAACAGGATCTAACAACCCGATTAACTACTAAGAAATTGCCTATTGGGGTAGCAACAGTTACAGGAACAGGTAATACCTCACTAGGCAATCCCAAGCATGGAATAAAGTAGGTAGATACATATGAACACGCAGATCCAGGATCAAATAATTCTAAAGCTGACTGGCGGCAGAAAGAAATCATACATGTGATCACCATATCTGAGGCCTCCGCCTTCGGTCTACTAGGGATCGCATAGAACTACTGCCGACCACCACCTGACCGACCTCCATCCCGACCACCTATCCTACCACACTAGGCACCACATTTACCCTGGGTACCACCTTCTCTAACTGGTGGTTGCACTACTCTCAAAGGCTGAGCATCTGGCTGATATATACCCTACTGGAGGAACTCTCTGGCATAGTGACTAATGATACCACACTCATAGCACGGCCCTGATGGCCCACCCTATGAAGATGAACCGGCTGAACCAGTATGGCCACCATAACCTGATGCCCTAGATGTTGTACCCCTCGATGACTGACCACTATAACCATGCTGACCACCATAACTCTAATCAGGCTGAGGTCTAATTGAAGTCTGAAGCAATCCTTGAATTGGCTGGCTAGAATGACCCTGATGCTTTTGTGGTTGATACCCTCGGCCCTATTGGCCTGAATCTCTACCACCAAAAAGGGAACCACCGTAACCGTCCTAATAGTGTTGCCTCTTATCTTTAGCCCTAGGGTCATAATGATGCAAATCCTCTATGGTGTGGACATGGTCTACTATAGACTGAAATGGTCACCCATTAGAAACTATCATCTCTGCAGTCTATCAAAGATTGATCCTAAACCCCCAAACAAATCGACGAACCCTATCTGGCTCTATAAGAATGATCACAGCCCCAAATGGAGCCAACTAGTGAAAATAGGTCTTATACTCAGCCACAGACATAGATCCCTGTATCAATCTAGTAAACTGCTCTCTACGACGCTCACGGTCACTCTGAGGCAAGAACTTGGCCATAAAGGCCTCATAGGACTCCCTTTAAGTCAGTTGAGGGGACTGAGATGGTATGCAAGCTACCTGGGCCCTCCACCAAAGCTTAGCTGGTCCCTCTAGCTGATAAGTAATATAACCAAACCCGTGAGTATCCAGTAACCCAAGATGATGAAGCATCTCCTTGCAAGTAGAAATGAAGATATAAGCATCTTGTTCAGGAGCACCAGAGAACCTCGGTGGGGACAATCTCAGAAACCATCCTAACACCTTTTGCTCTGACTCTGTTATAACTAGGCGAGGAGCAAGAGGTTGAGTAACTATAGGAACTGACAATATTTTTTCACTGGGAGCCGCAGTAGCAGGCTGCGCTCTAGAACTCTAAGCACCCAGGGCTGCCCTCTAAGCAGATGTTATGCTATATCTGAAGGCTGACCCCCAACCATACCAAGGAACTACAGAATCAAACCTCAGATATCTGATGAAGGATCTAGGGCTGGTGCAGATACAGATACTGCTACTGACCCTGGTGGTACCTGGGCTTCTGCTTAGTCCACGGGCTACTAATCTAGGACTAACTTGGGCTCAACCTCATCCTCAAAAGCTCTAACTGGTGTCGCTGCTCAGGCACATCCTTGACCTCTACGTCTATGACCACCTTGGCCTCTAGCTGGAGTCGGGTACACTGGTGTCGAAGGCTCGCCCTCATTCGCTACCAAAGATCTCGTATGAGCTATCTGCAGAAGAGTGAACTTGAACAAATGAGATTTCTAAAAAACCATCTAGGATAAGACGCATGATATAGAAGCAAGAAATGATTCATATTTCCTAAAATGTCATTGTAGCCTCCTAAAAATAGGGTACAGACGTCTCCACCCCAATTTATAGGACTCTACTAGACATTGACTCCTATACAGATGACAACGATGAACCTAAGCTCTGATACCAAGCTGTCACGACCTGATTTCTCAGGTTATGGTGGCACGTACAACCTTCCTGTAGGCGAACCAATTTTCGTAGCTCAGAATGGTTAGTAATGGGCTACTAATAAAGTGAAGCACTAATTTTCCAGGATTTTATGGCACATTTGATACTTTTAACAAGGAAGTTTTGTAGTTTTCAAGTAAATATTGTGCAAAGTGATGTGCTTTGGTTGTTTTTCAGGAAAGATAGACTTGAATAATAAAAAGAGCTTAGTTGGGCCAAAAATAAGATGTTTTGCTAATTGTTGTGAGTTGAAACAAACTGTTAGTACAACTGTTGCATTCAACCTCGAAGACAGAAATTGACAAAACAAATTGAGTTAAAACGGGAGGAAAACAGATCGTTCTTCATAGAAATGGTCCATTTCCCTTACCATTTCTAGAACCAAAAAATATCTAGAAGTTGTGTCACACCCTGAGGCTACCCCTAGACGCAATACGGTGCTCAGTGTTACAAGTGACCCTAAGCTAACCCATGTCATGGCATATCTATGCGATTTGAAGTAAAAAGCATATACTGTGCAGAAGATGAAAATGGTTTTTATATCTGAAGTGAGAAGACCCCAAAACATGTCTGATTATAAAGTGTATATAAATCAAAATAAGCTCAGCTGGAGCCATTCTGTAAAGAGGAATCGAAATAGGCTGGGTATCTGGAAGGAGATCTATTCCAAAGTCGATTTTCCGTTCGGGAGAAACTCCAGGAAGATCTTCTGGAAACACTTCTGGGAACTCATTCACCACTGGACTGACTCAAGAGTTGGAGCCTTGGAGTTTGAATCCTTAACTCAAACAAGATGATAGATATACCCTTTGGAAATCTTTTTTCTAGCCTTAAGGTAGGAGATGAAATGACCTACAGGCACTGAGTTACTACACTTCCATTCTAAGACTGGCTTGTTAGGAAACTGAAACCAAACGATCCTAGTTCTACAATCTACTAAGGCATAATAGGAATGTAACCAATCCATGCCTAAAATGATATCAAAATCTACCATTTCTAACTCTACAAGATCTGCTGAGGTGACTTTCTGGGAAACTGTGACAGGGCAATTTATGTATACCCATCTAGCTATAACTGGGTCACCAATAGGAGTAGAGACTGAGAAGGGTTCTGGGAGGATTTTTGGACTGACACTAAAGTTCACTGCTATATATAGAGTTATAAAGGAAAGTGTAGCCCTTGGGTCTAACAATGCATAAACATCAGTATTAAAGAACCGCAATGTACCCGTGACCACATCAAGAGAATCCTCTTGGTCCTGTCGAGCCTGAAGAGCATATAACCTGTTCTGGCACTGACCACCACCTATTCCAGATGAGGCACCCTGCTGAGTAGGGAGACCCACTGGAGCTACTGTAAAACCAGTCTGAGTCTGCGGGCAAACATCCTTACCCTTTTGAGAAGCCATTGGACAATCCCTCATCATGTGGCCTGGCTTGCCACACCCAAAGCAATTTCCACTTCCTTCCAAGCACTCACCTTGGTGGTTCCTACCACACTTCCTACACACTGGATTAGTGCGCCCGCTAGTAACCGTACCTTGGGACTTAGAGTCAGATGCTCTATCCCGATGATCCTTCTTGAACTTAGGCACTAGGGCACTAGCAGAAGATGGAGCTGGAGCTGAATTTTTCTGACAGAACTGAGAGCGATTTCAACCCTCTGACCTCTGCTGAGAGTAACTAAAGTCACATGTTCTAGCCCTCTTAGTCTCTCCTCCCCTTTCCTTGATCTTCTCCTCTTCAATCTGTTGGGAATAAGTAACCAGTCTGGAGAAGTCTATCTCCTTAATCAGCATAGCGGTCTTGCACTCCTTGACTACATCATTCGACTCACCAGATACAAACTTTCTCATACGAGCCCTGCAGTCAGCTACTATCGCTGGAGCATACTTGGCTAACTGAGTGAACTTTAGAGCATAGTCTCTCACGCTCATGTCATCCTGCTTCAGATTGATGAATTCTTGAACCTTGGCTTCCCTGAGCTCTAGTGGGAAGAATCAATCCAGAAAAGCTATCTTGAAAAGATTCCAAGTCACTGATTCTGCATTGGCAGCACGGGATTCCTTCCATTGCTGGTACCAAGTGTAGACCACTCCCTTTAACTGATAGGCGGCCAAGTCTGCACCCTCGACTAGAGTGACACCCATAATGTCTGTCACCTTCTGAATACAATCTAAAAACTATTGGGGATCCTCTTCTGACTTGGACCCATGAAACTCAGGAGGGTTCATCCGAGTGAAATCCTGGACCCTTGCTGCAGCAGTGTTAGTCTGAGGTGGAGCTGGCGCTGCAGCCTACTAGTTGACCTTGGCGGTCATGGCATGAGCAAGCACTTGGAAGGCAGCCCTGAATTCGGCATGCGTGACTTGCTCATTCAAGGGGTCTACTGGAGCTGCTGGTGCTGGCTGATTCCTAGCGTTAGCTCTTCTGGGAGGCATTTTTCTGAAATACGAAGAGCATGAGTTAGGATAGAAGGAAATTAAATAGAGTTTACACTCTATAGCACGAACTGGAAAAGAAGGAAGGGAAGTAGTTCCTAATGACGTTTCATAGCTTCTCCCCCATAGGTGTGGCACGCTTCACACCCATGAAGAAGTCTCTACTTGACGTGGCTTTCAGATATCCTAGGACTCTTAAACCTGATGCTCTGATACCAAGTTTATCATGCTCCGAGGCTACCCCCTAGATGCAACAGGGTACTCAGTGTCACAAGTGACCCTAAGCTAACCCATGGCATGGCATATCTATGCGATTTAAAGTAAAAAGTATGTATTGTGCAGAAGCTGAAAATGGTTTTTATATTTGAAGTGAGAAGAACCCAAAACATGTCTTAATATAAAGTGTATATAAATAGTATAGTGCTGGCTGAAAACAACACTAACAACTGTTGCATCTAATCTATGTCTGAAAGCCTTCTAACTGATATGAGTTGCTGAGACATGCCCCCAGCTAACTCTAACAGGACTGAAACTAAAAAAAAGTAAATACTGAAAGTAAAGCATGTCTATCGTCCTCAAACTATGAGGACTCACCACTGAGCTACTGAGTATGGACTGGAAGTCGGCTAAGCGCAGTATGGATGCTGAGTGCCTGAACCTACATCATAAAATGATGTAGCACAAAAGTATGCGTCAGTACTTTAAATGTACTGAGCATGCAGGATATGTACTAAGCTGAACAATAAAGAACTAAGCATAAACATGAACGTACTAAAATATAAGTGAAAGCTGGACTGGATACAATGACTAAGTACAAATCATGAATATAACATGCTGAACTGAATACTAAAATATTGGGCACATGGTCAATGCAATATGAGTCTGACTGTGGGAGATACTATTAACCGACATACCCCAAAATGAGCTAACTATGGGACCAACCTGTAACCCTTGATGGAAGGGTGTTCATACCTTGCCAATGGTACAAACAAGTCTGACGTGGATCCACTACTGGTGTCCTCAAGGGACAAGGAGATGCAGCCTAGTCTGGCAGCTGAATCCTTTTATACCTACATGGCGCCGTAGTTCTGGGACTTGGGGATCGCTACTAAAGGTCTTAGACTAAACTGATAGCTAAGCCTTCATCCCCTTGTCCGCTCGGTACTAAGTCTACTCCTAACTAAATATAAGCAACAATGCACTGAAATAATAGATAGCTCAAAATTCTGATAATTAACTGAGAATGCAACATATACATACTAAAGGATATGGCATTTAAATTCTGAAACATGATTTCTTGACTGACATGCCTAGCAAGAATAATTTATGAAGTACTGAAAATTATGAGAGGCTAGGGTTCTGGATTCTAGACACGAACTATAGCAATCCTCCAAGGAATTTGGACTAAGCATCACATGAATTATAGCATCTGATTAGTAAGGAAAATTCTAAGGTTTTTGAACCCTAGGTCTAATCATTCATGGAGAAACTGAAGGAACTACTGAGTTCTAGGGATCTAATGGGTGAAAGGAACCCACTAGTGAAGTCCCACATACCTGGTGAAGAAAACTACGGAGAAATCCGTGGATTTTTGGGGTTGAACCTGATGAAGCCCTCTGCCTGTTCTTAAGAGAAAACTATCGCTTCTTTCTCCTCTATTCTTTCTAAGTCCGATGAATTTAGGAGAATAAAAGTGTTCGGTAGTTTTTGACTAATAAAATAGGCTTAGAGTAGTCAAACGATGTAGCCTAGGTATTAAAAGAGAAAGGAAAAGTCTGAAATGCCCCTGGAAAAAATAATTAGAAAAACTGTTGAAATTCGCGACTCAGGGATTATGACTTGGTTTGACGGACCGTACTCCTGGACGACGGAACGTCAACTGAGTTATGGTCCTGCCCAGGAGTCTTGGGGGTCTGATCTGAGGAACTACAACTCTACAGGATGGACCGTACTCCTTAATCGAGGCCTGGGAGCTTTTGGTTTGATTTTACCTCCCTTTCTATGATTTCAAGCCAATTGGGCTTGGAAGTTTGATTTTGGTCAACATTTGGAGAAGACTTTGGGCTAGGGGGATCTTTGGTTTGGGTCCTGAGTGTCACGCCCTGAGACCAGTCCCTCGACGTAACGGGCAACTCAGACAAATGAAGGCCCGAGAAGGCCCTTTAGCATACATCATAACATATTCATAAAAGAGATGCAGAAAATAGACCCAACGATCAAAGTTCAATTAAAAGAGAAATATTGATGTCATACTTAGAAATACGACACAAGAAAACATTTGTCTAAACTAGTCTATGAAGCCTCTAACATCTAGAATAAACTCCTAAGCCTGTACATGGCCCCGATGATACCATAAAATTGAACAGAATAGTCCAACATCTAATAAGGATAAAATATATGCCTTCCGGAAGTAAAAAGGGCTCACCACTTGCTATTCGATTATCCCAAGAATCCTAGTGTTGCACGAAACAACGGAGAAAAGTCTCAAGGCCTATATCATGAGAAGATGTAGCATCCAGAGATGGACAGTACGATGAGTACTGGCATGTAACCCGGGGGAAGGGACAATACAGTTTTATAAATCAAGTCATAATGAACATAACATAAATAATAGTATGAAAACATGGGGTAAATACCAAACATCAGTAGAAAATCATTTATTTATTTAACTTTTGAACTAAATGCTTTAACCGACATCTCATACATAATACACCACGGGCTATGTGGGTCCGATCAACTCTTGACCGGCTGATCCCCAATTCATGTTTACCGCATGAATTGAGATCCTTCTGTATATAACAGCATCAAGGCCTACATCAGTCATCCTCATAGAGGAAAAGCATAAGGCCATCCAATTACGGAGCAAACCATCCCTTACGTCGGCAAAATATAGGTTTTGGGTAATGAGCCCCGTCTGACTCATACCTTCTCGGTTAACCATCTAATTCTCTTAAGACCATCTTTTAGCATTCTCATGACATTTAAGCAAAACGTTCATTAGGGACTCTTAACATTCTTAAGGCATCTGTTAGATTGGTATCGTCATACCAAGACTTACAAGCCATCCATATCATGCCATAAACATTTCATAAATTCGTATATCATTAGTCCCATCATTTAAAAGGATTTAAATACATTTACCATATCCCTCAAAAGTTGAAGATTTCATAATTCATAAACAATACTTTCAAAATTGAAGGACGTAGAAATCCTTTTTCCTTTCGTCAAAAGCCAAGATTTAAATAGTAAAATAATTTACAAAAGAATCATGACTTTATGACTTTAAATTTGTCCCAAAAAGCTTTTCATATATTTAGGGTTTCGTACTTCAAACAATAATCTCAACTCTCAAAGAAATTCATAACCAAAGAGTAATTTCATGGGCATTGGTTTGCAAACTTTAAGCAAATCTTCCTTTCGAAAACCATTCAAAAACCCACATTCAAAACTCATATAAAATTACTTTCATAGTTTCAAAATCACCCAATAATAGATTTAGTTGAAAGGAGATTGTTCAACATACCTTGGAGAAGAAGATTATGGAGAGGAACTCTTAGGATAAAAACCCTAGCCTTTGATATCTCTGAGACTTGGAAGGTTGATGTTTTGAGGGAGAGGAGTATTTGAGAGAAAGTAACATCTGAAAAACTGATGGGGGAAGAGGGTTTTTAATCGCTTGGAGGTAGAAGATAAAAAAAAAGGATGAGATTGCCCTTCAAGGGACTTTACAGGCCCAAAAATGCACTAAAAGGAGGGCTGCAAGGATCGCACGCTAAGGAGGACGCTTTGTGTGCCCAGCAACGTGCGCCGCATTGCCTATGCGCGTAGACACATACACTCGCGCACGCTTTTGGCCTCGCTTCACTGTCTCATCTTGTACAAAATTACCTTGGGATGCTAGCTTACTTGCTTTTAAAGCCCATAGATGAGCACCACTCAACACTTTTAAAAAATCAAGAGAAGTGAGATGTAATAGAAAGATTGGGGTGTTACACCGAGGCTTCCGGACTTATTTTTGGCCTTTGAGTTTTGTTTTGGTTAAAATAGGCTAGTTGGGTGTGAGGCCCACTTTTTTCTGAAATGATCTATGTTGAGAGTTTTATCATTTCTATTGAGTCTGAAATGTCATTTTTGGTAGGATAACACCTTTGGTTTGTGTCTGCAAGGTTTGGATTGTTCCCAGAGGATGCGATCAGATTAGTTTTGAGTTAAGTTAGCAGTTGGTTGCTGCTGTTTTCTAGTATGGCGCGACAGTGGTGCCTTGGCCGCACCAGCACTTCCGTACTTGCGCCCTGGGTGTCGCGCCTGCAGTGCCTGGTGGCTTCAGCAAGGGGTGCACCTGCGCTCCCTCACCTGCCACGGTGATGGCGCCCCTGCGACACTTTGGGCGCACCTGCGCCTAGCGCTTGCAGCTTATAAGAAGCTTTCTTCTTCATTTGCTCCTACTTCCTTAAACTTGTTTCCACCATTTTCTCTCGAGCTCTAAGCTCCAAATCCTCTGTGAGTTCATTGTCAAGTGTTGAGGTGATCATTTCCGTCCTCGTGATCAAGTCTCCACATTCATTGTAAGTTTCCCTCTCTTAAATTCCATAATTTCATCATTTGATTTCTAAATTTTTTCTCATAAAGTTGAAGGGCTGTTTTGAGCTTTTCCATTGTCCATCCTTGCTCAATTTTTTAAGCATGCGCTCTTGGTAGCGTGGGAGATCTCATAGTAGTTTTTATTTCCAGTTTTGGATTGTGGAGCCCACGGGTCCATTTTTTACCTAGATTTCAACTCAAATTATTAGAAATATGGGTGTCATTAGCTTCATTTTAACGCGTAAATTATGTTGTTAATAGTTTGATCGTAATTCAGGGCTTTTTGGAGCAGTTCGGGCTTGGGCTTTGGTTTCCCAGCGGCTTATCATTAGACGCCAGATAGGTTACGGCTTACCACTTTAGATTTTGCGTATATAGAATATAATTGTACTATCTAGCATCTTTGGGTTGGGTTTACTAGGTTGGCACCCAAGACCTTGTCCTTTTTCTTCCCGTCCGTTCTTATTTTCTATGTTGGCTTTAGTATTTGAACTCATCTTGTAGTATTACCCATTGTGGCCCAGTGTGGCCTTTGTTTTCTCCTTTGGACCATAGATGGTGAAATTTGGGAAATATCCATGAGTCTCGAACATCGATTTATGATTTATGAGTTGATTATCTGTGTTATAGAGCGGATTGAGCCTGTGCAGGGCAGGTAGGTTGATTGTGAGCCTTTGGGCTATTAATTTTATTCGAGCATATCATCATTATCATGCAAAAGGATTTTCTGCATTTGATTTACTACTATTATGGATGTCGGCCTAACTCTCACCGATTTTTTAAATCTTGCATGGTCTCGAGTGCCCATTTTCACTTATAAATGAATTTAAACTGATTTTATGAATCTTCTTGGCGTAAAAGAGGCTTTATAACAATTTTTCACACTAATTCTAGACTCGGCTGGGCCGAAGCGCTAGACTTGATTTTCTATTGATTTATAAACTGATACTAGACTCTGCTGGGTCGAAATGCTAGATATGATTTACTATTGATTTTAATATGATACTAGGCTCGGCTGGGCCGGAGCACTAGATATGACTTTTCTACTAATTTTAGATCCGAATAGATTTTGGGCATGGTTATTGAGATATTGAGAGTTGTATGTGATCGCGGAGACCTCCATGGACCCTGTCCATCTGGACTAGGGGCTATGGGCCAAAAGTACCAGAGAAGGGGTATACAGAGGAGTAGAGGTATACTGAGGAAGCCTTTCATGGGTCCTACCTATTGGGCCTACGGGGACCGAAGGAGGTGCATACGGTGCCACCTGACATTTTTTAGCATATCATACATTGTTTGTGGTTTCACCCTTGTTTGTTGTTTGTTGAGTGTATGCTTCGGTAGTATGTGATGCCGGAGGGTTTATTTTTACTTGTATGTATTCCTCGGGTGTATGGGCGCCCATTGAAACTGTAGGTAGATTAGCTTACTCGTTCATTTATAGTTACCAGTTAGTTTGCTTTTCAGATCATCCTTACCTTGTGAATTATTCTGTTAGTATGATTATGTGAAGTTACTTTTTCTTCCCTCCCTTTATTTGAGGTTACCGGTATACCGTCAGATTTTTAAACTCTCTGTATATATTGTTGTTTCAAGGATCCAGGTGCATTCTCTACTCTTTCACCTGTGTTCTGTGATATATCTTATGTGGCTAGTATAGTATACTTGTTTCTCCCTGTCTTCTATCTGTTGCTAGCTTCCGTGTGTTTTCCTCTGTTTGTTTTTGTGACTACTTCCTTCTTATCTGCTATTTACTGCTTTATATCTTATATATGCTCAGTCGGCCTATGATGCCTACTGGGTACCCGTTGCTTTGCAATTGGTGCTCATACTACACTTCTGCATCTTCCTGGTGCAGATTCTAGTGTGAGTTATCGTCGTTGATCGCGTGGATACTCGTGCAACTTTTGGGCGTCGGAGACATAGGGTGAGCTCCTGGCGATCGGGGCTTGACTTTATCTCTTCTTTTGTTCCATGTACTCTTTTGCTATTCAGAGGTAGTTGTATATTCTTATTTTGTATCCTCTTGTACTCTCTATATTTAGTAGTGGCTTCTATACTATAATACCAGGTCATGGGATGGTTTAGCTTCCGTAAACATACATATATATATACATATATATATATATATATATATATATATATATATATATATATATATATATATATATATATACATACATACATATATATATATACATACATACATACATATATATATATACATACATACATACATACATATATATATATATATATTTCAGGTTGTTTCCTCCTTTTATGTCTTCTTTATATTCTTCCGCTTATTACTCTATCTTGTACGTGCTTTGCTTCATTAATGGCCCATTACTAACCGTTCTGGGCTACGGGGATTGGTTCGCCTACAGGGGGTTGTAGGTGCCATTATTACTTGAGAAATCGGGTCATAACAAGTGGTGGTGGTGTTGATAGTAGTAAGAGGAGAAGGTGATGGTGATGGTGACAGTGACGACAACGGCGATAGAAGGGGTGTGGAGGGAAAAGTAGGGTCTTTATATAAATAATACAACTTAGGGGTTTTAAAATTAGTGTTATTACACTAATCTTAAAATTATCACCTCTCCTCAATAATTAAGACTTGTGCCACTTTTTCTTAGAGCCCGTTTGGATTAGCTTATTTTAAGTGTTTTTTAAGTTAAAATAATTTTTAAGCTGTTATACAGTGTTTGGGTAAGTAAAAAAGTGCTTCTGGACACTTAATTTTAAGCCAAAATAGCCAAAAAAAAAATCTAAAAGCTAAAAGCTGAAATTTTCAACTTAAAAAAACAGCTTAAAATAAGCTTATCCAAACATGCTCTTAGTTTTAAAACTTTTTGATCACCCTTGATTATTTTCCCCTAGAAACTTAACTATCATCAATTCCCACCTTATTCATAAAATTAATTTCCAATTAAACACTTTAAGTTCAAAATTTGAAATTTCTTTTTGCGTATGTTTTCATTCGTCTTTTAGGTAACTAGGTTAACCACACAATATATGTTATTTCCTTTCATTCATTATACATATTCGCCTCAATAAGTCATACAACCTCATATATTTTCTACTTAAGGTTAATATGAATAATTAAAGGAGATAACATATTTTATGTGATTAGTTTAATTATCTAATAGACAAATAAAAATATGCACAATTTTTTTTTAAAGTTTTAATAAAAAGTGTTCAATTAAAATATTTTATTAATAGTTGAGGTGTTTAAATTAAAGAGAAAATACATCAAATCCCTTCTAAACTTGGCTGACAAACTTACTTTAGCACTTAAACTTTACAAGTGTTTCTTTACCACCGTATTCTAGTTTGAGTTGAATTTAATACACCCCTAAAAATAAAGAGTCAACATTATCATTGAATGTGTAATTCACGCGCTGCCACGTCATGCCACATCAGCACCACGTCAGTTTTCTACTTATTTTAATTTTTACTGATTTTTCTTTCTTTTTTATTCAAAGATTATTTTTTTAATCATAGTTTCACATTAATTACTAAAATCCCCTACATAATTATACTTTTTCCAACACCAGTTGTCATCCCCGAAGTTCACCATCTCCTAAACAATAGCTCTGTCCTTTTCTCATTTTCATGGAAAAAATTGAACAATCTTTGCAAAAAATTAAGCTACAGTGGTTTTTTTTTCCAACTTTTCTTCTTCATTAACTAACAACAAAGTCTTTTTGTGTAGAAATTTTTTTCCCCCAATATTCTTGTTTTTCAAATAGAAATAGGTTCTGTGCTAACTCATTTAAAGACTTCATTTTTTACATTGAATCAACAACTCCTACACCCACCATAATATACTCTAAAATTGAGCCAAAATTTGAACCCCTTGATGAATTTATCCCTCAATTTACAAACCTTAATTCAAATTTCAGTTTCAATTCCACTTCAGGTTTCAGCTATACCGCACCACTTCCCTTGAAAATCGGGAGTTTTCTTTGCTAATATTATTTTTTAGTGAGTTGAGAGAAAACTCCGTGGTCTGTTTGTTTGGCAGCAACAACATCTTTGCTTGTTTAGTGGAAGTCGCCTTCTTCTCTATGCCAGATGGTCTGATAATTTACTAGATGTCGAAAATGAGTTGCCGAAAATAATGTCGGCGAACTAAACACCAAGTTTTATGTCGAAGAAGAACAGAAAAACAAAGAAAAGAATTTAAAAGAGAAAAGAAAAGAAGAAGAAAATGGTGTGGAAGAAGTTTAGAATTTAGGAAAAAATGGTGTGGCTGATGAACGAGAAAAATAAGAAAGAGAAAAGAAAGGAAGAAAAAGAAGAAAAAATGGATAAAGAAAGAGAAAATTTGAATTGAAAAGGAAATATTTAAAAAAAATAGTAAAATAAGTAATTAACGTATGTCATCCAATTGGAAGATGACATGTGTATGGTTTGAATTAGTTTTCGTTTTTTTTCCTTCTTCACGCGCTTTTAGGAAGTTGATAATACAAATTTTGCCACGTCACCTTTTAGGGGTAATTAAATTCACTTGTAATTAGAATAGGGATAAAGAATGTCTTTATCCCATTCTAACAAAGCTTAAGGGGGTCCAAATCTCAAACTTAAAAGGATGTTATGTGACCAGTTTTGTTACCAAAATTGGTCGTTTTTACCAATTGAGAATTCTTGAGGAAGATAGAGAGAAGTTTGAGGCAGGAAAAGAAGAGGGATTGAGTATGAAGCATGAGTGATGGAGCGATCATAAGATAGCGTAGATGGATGTATATTCATGGTTCCGACGAAACCTCTCTAGAAGTACAAGGACCACCAACACTGTTAAGGACGACGACGAAGAACTACTACTCTACGGCGTTACTGACCAATTACTCGATTTTATCAAATCCTTCTCCATTGACACCTTCCGAAACTTCTCTCTCCCAGGTTTCCCTTTCTTTCTATATTTATTTATTTTTTGAATTGAAGAATGAATTGTACGTCTGAAATATGGTATATGGTTTTTGTTGTTAGATGGAGATACACCCGACAAAGATCTATCTCATTGGCAACAGCGTCATGCTTTGCTTCTTCTTTCCAAACTCAAGGTCTTTCCTTATCCTTTTTGCTCTTTTCTGTTCCCTTTAGTTGAAGGAATATTTAGTGAATTGCGTTTTGGATGTTGTGAAACTAGTGTCGTCAATATGGATTCATCCTTTGAGCTTGTTGAATTTGACTCACTTGGTTTAGTTAAGATTTTTACCCTTTTGGGTGGATTTCAAAGCTAAGTGGTTTGGAGGACTAGAACCAAGAATTAAGTTGACGCGGACAAACTGCTTATACAAACAAGTGTTGAAGTAATAGACATAGTTAGCAAAACGCTTTTAGTGCCCTTCTTCATCCTGCCTAGCAGATTGAATGGAACTTTTGTTATCAGTTACTTACCCCATTTTTATTTATGTGATAATATTTGAATGGACACAGAGTTAAAACATAAAGAGGACTGCTTGTACATAAACTAAGGGGTTATTTGGTAGGATGTAGAAGAATAGTATTAAATAGGGTGTATTAGTAATGCCCTGTTTGCAGAGGCGAATCCAAGATTTTTAACTTGTGGGTTCCCAATATGATTATAGAACCAAAATTTCAAGCAACAAATTAACTCATACCTATTATGAAGACAACAAACAATAATTACAAAAAAATGATTTGGCAGACTAACCATGACAGTTTTAATCTCACATGACCACATAAAATAGAAAAAACTAAAAACAATTACACAAATAATACACGATATAAGAGGGAAAAGAAGTGGAAAAGACTCAAAAATATAGAAAACTCACCACTTGCTCTTTGTTTTGCAGTTGCCACTAGTGTCTAGAGTCAAAGCAGAAAAATTGTTAGAACTTAGAACCCTAAGTTTTTGGTTTCAATGTTGATTTGAAATATTAGAATTTGGGTAAAAGTATTATTTTGTTAGTGGTCTAATTTTAGTTGACTTAAGTTGTGTTTTTTGAAAAAGGAAAAAGAGAAAAAACCGCAGAGCTAGTTTTATTAAAAGAAAAAACAAATTCTGTTGGTAAAAAGGAAAAGAAAGAAAGTTAAAAAGATGGCCCAAAAGGGATTCGATCCTGCGTTGAGCGGACTGGGGAGACTCGGCGGCGTCCCTTACTGCCACAAAACCAACCACCAATTTTTGTTATGGGTTCCCATCTTTAATTCTTATAGTATTTGACAGATTTTTTAATATAATTATAGAGTTTCAGAAAAAGTTAGGGGTTCCCTGGAACCCGTACCCGCTACTATAGATCCGCCCCTGCCTCTGCCTGTTTGGTTTGATGTATTAAAAACAACATGCCTTACGTAATTTCTAAAAGAAAAATTGTTTACAAAAATATCCTCCACAAAATACGGTGGAAAGGATGTGGAAAAGGAATTGTGTCTTTAACCATGTGAATGCATGCATTAAAAACCCTTGCATTGCTAGTACCATGGTTTGGCATGTATTAGTTTTATTTTGGTAACTAATTATTTTAGTTACGGGAGAAATATGTACAATCAAATCAAACCCATACAACCCTGCCTACAATTTCATCTTATGCTCCTACCATGCTAAGGAAAAAAATTTAACTTCTCCAGCCCCTTAGCTAATTGTTTGCACTGCCATCCACGTCCATGAATTGCTAGCACCACTTGTTGACACAGTTCATCCACTCTCTGTTTCACCTGGAACACACGTAAATTCCTCTCTTGCCATAGCAAGTAGACACCCAGCCAGCACCAATCGGTAAACCTGAGCTGAAACTGAATGGCCATTTGCAAACTTACTTGCCCAGATTATCTCCTCCTTCCATCCCACAGCAGGTCTTCGTAGTTTCTGCCAGTTTAGTAGCTTTGTCCAGAGGGTGGCTGAGTATTTGCATCTGAAAATATGTGCTCAATAGATACCTCATGGCCCTCACATAGAGAGCAATCACTGTTGTTTGTGATACCCCATTTAGCCAATCTATCACGCATGTATAGTCTTCCGTTCGCCACCAAAGTCAAATGGAAAATCCATTTTGGGCATTAAATATTATTGCAAACAATCCTTCTCCAGAAGATCTTTTGGCACTGCCCTCGCAACTTCTGGTAGACTTGCTTCATAAAAAATGATTCCATGTTCATTATATCTGCATATGTGAGGCCAGCTTTTCCAAGTGTCTCCTTTGCTTTAAATATCTTCCTTGTCAGCCAGGCAGCCTGGTTAGGAGTGGTGTTCAACACATGTCCTTTCTTAATATAATAGCAATGAATCCATTGGATCCACATCCTGTCTTTCTTCTTGCATAAATTCCAGAATTGTTTACATACAACCACCTTGTTCCAAAGACATATGTCTGTAACATTGAACCCTCCTGCTGTTTTGGGATGACACACACTCTCTCTTGACATCAATGCTTTCTTTGAGTTCTCATTTCCACCAGTCCATAGGAATCTTCTGCACAATGTTTCCACCATATATAGGATCTTCTTAGGAAGGATAAAAATTTGTGACCAAAAGGTTGGATGGCAAATAGAATACTCTTGATTAATTGTAGTCGTCCGGCATATGAGAGAAATTTGGAAGTCCAGGTATTCTGCTCACCATTCTATCGATTAGTGGTTGACACTGACCAGTGGATAATCTCTTGGGGCTTAAGAGGCACCCCAAGATATTTCACTGGTAACACTCCCTCTGGGAATTCCAACATGCTGAGGATTTCATTTTTGTGATGTATTGGGACTCCGCCAAGGAAAACAGCACTCTTGTTGCTATTTGTAGATAGGCCAGACGCTGTTGAGAAGGTCAAGAAACAGTCATATAACAACCTGACAGATCATGGATCTCCTCTCCAAAACAACAAGAAGTCGTCTGCAAAACCTAGTTGGACAATTTGCAATTTTTCACATCTAGGATGGTAGTTAAAGTTCAGGCTCTGCTTCAAAGTCTTCAAACACCTAGTCAAGCACTCCATTGCAAGAACAAATAGATAGGGAGACAACGGATCCCCGTGCCTTAGCCCCTTCTGTGCCTCAAAAGGTTTTGTTGGACTACCATTCAGTAGTATTGAATTAGACACTGTCTTAAGACATGTCATGATCCACTTAACATACTTCCCAGGAATAGCCGACCTATTGAGTACCTGCTCCAAAAAACTCCATTCCGAGGAGTCGAATGCTTTTTGCATATCCAATTTAAGCATACACTTCTGCGACAACCCCTTCCTTCCATACCTCTTAATAAGTTCATGACTAATGATAATATTATCTGTAATAGCTCTCCCAGGAACAAACGCTGACTGACAGTTATCTATCAAGGTACTCATCACACCCTGTAGCCTCGAGGTTAGGACTTTGGAGATGATTTTGTACAGGGTGGTGCCACAAGAAATTGGCCTATATTCCTTGATGGTTTTTGGATGTTTGGTTTTCGGAATAAGAGTGAATGCATTAGTTATACATAGAATACTACCAAATAAAGTTTTAGTTATACATAGATTGAAAAAGTGTATCAAACAAGATATTAATAAAACACTAAACTAATGCAATAAGAGCGAATGCGTTAGTTATACATAGAATACTGCCAAATAGAGTTTTAGTTATACATAGATTGAAAAAGTGTATCAAACAAGATATTAATAAAACACTAAACTAATGCATGCATTATTTTTTCTAATGCATCCTACCAAACAACCCCTAAATGTACATACCAAAGTACTCCTAGTAGGCTTTCAACATCTCATATCAATTCCTATAAGTACATATCATTAAGATTAAAATGAGGATGTTAGAAGAAACATTAAGAAGTGTCTTTCTTTTCGGTATCGACCGAAAAGGAAAGATTTCCATGTGAAAAGGGAACAAGGGAGTATTCATTTATGGAAAAGGTTTAGTTTTTTATGCTGTAGTATGAGACAATACAAAGACCCTTGACCTGGTTTTCAGATTATTTTGCTTGCTAGAATGACTAGACTAAATATCTCAGGCCAGGTTTTTACACTTGTATTACGTATATTTCATTTGAGATCTAGAATTTATTAAGTAGTGGCTGCAACCTATATGTTTAATAGGATAAAATGCACCACCAATTTTTTTCAAGTGAAAAGATTGGATGTATGAGTTTGTACTCTTTTTATATAGATTTGGGAAATCCGATCCACTTCAAAGCAATTTTTGAAGTTGAGTTAAGACCCATTATCCATTTTTTATTACATGGTATTAGAGTCCGACCCATCTTTGATATTATTAGATGCTTCAGGACTGGGGCATGTCAGAGGTATTAGAATCTCACATTGGTTAAGTGTATAGGTTGTAGTCTCTTTATGTGGTTTTAGGTATTCCTCACCATCTCTTTTGCAGTTGAGTTATGCCCAACTAAGTTGCTCGGACTCTTCACTTTCGGTGCCGCACCCGTGTCGACACGACATGGGTGTGGGTGTGGGATCCGTACCCAATTTGGTCAACCAATTTTGGGTACTTTGACCAAAATCGACGGGGAGGTTCCGGACAAATTCAATGATTTCCGTAATTAAAACAAAAGCTAGGGTGAAATTGAAGAAAATGGAATACCTTGTATATAGAAAATTCTATGTCACTCCTTTCCCTTTTATCTCCTTCCAGGATTCTCCTCAAGTTTTCCACATATATAGAGACATTTTTTTGTCTCTTTGTTGCATAATTTAGGTGATCCTGCAGACCTCTCCCTAGGCAGTATCATGAGTGGAGTTTGATTATTATATGCCTGTTTCTACCAGTTATTGGCTATATCTGAGAGACACGTATTAGTTTCATCAGCTTGCATCTATTCTCTTCCTACTTCCTGTAACGCACCTGTGCGTTAGTGTCTCTCTGAGATTAGTTTTCTACTGTGAGCTTAATTTTGGTTCATGCATTTCCAGTAGATGAAAAGAATATTATTTCTGTGGATTTGACCATATTGGGTTAGAGACCTGCATCAGCTTTATCAGTTGCCATTTAGTTGTGGCAGCTTGTCTTCACTCTATCATTATCTTCTTAAATTGGTTGTTCATTGCCACATTCAGGAACTCTCACAATTGAGGTTCAAATTATGTCCGCGTTATTTAAAGGATCACCAGTTTTGGACGATATATTTTGCACTCGTTAAGGGTTTTGTTGCCAAGTAAGTTCCGTGTGCTAACTTTGCAAATGCTGTTGTGCTTGTACTGACCGAAGAAGTTAAAGTTCAATTAATGTTGATGATCAGATATGAGCTACATGCTATACAATTAGATAAGCTCAAACAGATGAGAATGGAAAATGAAAATACACCAGATGTTGCTGCATGCGAAGTTGAGATGTCTGAAGCCAAGCAAACAACAGATGTATCGCCTACAATTTCTGAGGAGCACAATTAGTATCTCCTTTGGATATGTCACTAATTATCAGGTACAGATTCATTTCTTCTTTCCTGAGTCAACCTATTTGTGATTTTTCTATAAGTAAGCAAGAAGTTCATACACAAATTTTATGCAGCAGAGTGCCTTCATCTTTTTCTTTCTTTCACCTTATAACCATTTCACTGCAAGAAAAGTGCCCCATCTATGAGCAACATTCAAGTGTGCCTTCCTGTTCCTGCCATGCGTATTTGAAGGCAGTGTAAATAAAGTAAAACAGAATATCTGAATTTTCTGATTTATGATCATAGAAAACTGAAAATAAAGCAAAATTTTGGATGAAAATGGAAAATGAAACTGATTGTTGAAATTGGAAATGCTTGTTCATCAAGAAAAGGAGAACATGTTTGCAAAATTTGGCGTGTCACTTGACAGCTTCTACTGTACCTGCCTTACTGGAATTGATTATCTGGTATTGTTCTGCTTCTTAATCAAGCTGTTTTTATTAAATCCACTGAAAAGTTTCATACAGAAATTTGATTTGAAGGCACCAGTACCATTCATTTATCTGAACTTCACCATAAAACCTATTTAATGCAACTGAGCAATGCCCATATAAGAACAGTTCTTTAGTTCGCACGTGTGTCTAGCACGAGAATCTACGGCAATGTAGGGAACATAGTTAAACGAATGTGAATGAAATAGAATGTAATTTGCAGTGGTAGATATTCAAAACGGGAAGCAAGTGTGCTCGTGTTCCTAGCATGAGTGTCTAATGCAATTTAGGGAATATAGTTGGAAAACGGAAAGTGAAACAGAATGTCTGAGATTTGCAAGGTAAGATGTTCAAAAGTGGGAAGTAAGTGAGCTGGTGTCCCTAGCTTGAGTATTTAAGGCAATGTAAAGTATATAGAGGAAAATGGAAACTAAGTAGGCGTTTGGCCATAAATATTATTCACAATATTCCGGAATACGTTTTCACTTTATTTTGGAATATTTGTTTGGCCATGAAAACCAAAACATATTCCGGAATATGTTTCACAATTTTTGATTTTTTGAAAAACACCTCTTGAGGTGTATACACTCTTTTTGGATTCAATTTTTCCTCTCACTTTATTTTTAAATACTACACCAACTCAATAGTCTAAAATATTTTTGAAAATACTATGGCCAAACACAACTCCGACTCTATTTTCAACTTTAAAATGAATACCAAATAAAGTGAATACCAAATAAAGTGAATACATTTTTGGTTTTTATGGCCAAACGGGTCCTAAATGTATGAAACATGTGATTGATATATTCAAAAATTGAAGTTTCTAGCGAAATTGAGATATGACAATGGGAAAATTTGCCTTCATAAATTACAAATCTATGGATGCAGTGAGAGATGAGAAGATATTTTTACAATGTGATTTCCTGCTTAACTGCTTTAACTATGTCGGTGATTCTGGCCGCAATTGCCTGATTCCATTTGGCTTTGGATTGCCAAAATTCTCTTGTCATTCAACCTGTCAGGTTAATTGATGTCTTTTCATACAAATTGATGCAAATATTAGTTGCAAATGGGGAAATGTTTCATAGTGGACCTTCAAGATTATAATGGACATGGGAAAGGTAGCTGAAGCAGTGTCACGTGTAAACCCACTGGCCCGATATGCCACGAGGAGGGTAGAACCTATTGATATTGGTAGAAAGGGTGTGAAAAGTATCCATGGATGGGGTTGGTTTGTTGTTTATGAGGCCTTTTTGCTTTACTGATTGAAAGTAACGGATAACTACAAATTTTGAAGTTGATCTTGTAACTAAGAAGTTATGTGTTTGGGTAGAAGTGCTGAAACTGATAAAGAACAATTGATGTGTTTGGTAAAAAATGTTGATAAGCACTTTTATGTTAAAATGTTTGAGATGCCCTTAATGTTGTTAAAAAAATATAAATTCAAAAGTATCTTTACATGGAGAAAAACAAATGACAGAAATAGAATGGAGAGGGAGTTAGGTGTTTGTTTTGGAAGGGAATTTCAGGAATTGCAAAAATTAGTATGGATAAAATAGTACTACGTCCATTTCATTTTATTTGTCTTCACAAGGTAGGGGTAAGGATGTACATGCCATCCTCCCCAGACCCCTCTTATGGAACTACACTGGATATGGTGTTGTTGTAGTTTGACTGAGCAAGGAATTTAAGAAAGTAAGGGAGTCTGTTAGATCTTGTTAAACTGAAGATGTGTGTAATGTATTAAAATTCTCCTTGAGCTTGTGATCTTAAACATGCCACATGGATATTTGAATTAGAGAGTTGCTAAATATAGAAACTGACATTCTTTTTTGAAACAAACTAAAAAGGAAGGTAAGATACATGAATTGAAATAAAGAGACTAAAACTTTAGGTCAAACAAAATTGCTTATAAGTTGAAAAGACATAAGCTGGATAACCAACTTATGGTTTCTGTTGATTTTGACTTATAAGTGCTTGGGTTACAAGCACTTTTGTTGTTCACCAAATGCATAAATAAGCAAAAGTAAGCTTTCCCAAACACTCTGTATATACATGGCTTTCACTGCTATTAACAGTTCCTCTTGTCTTTTAAGAAAAAACCTTTCTGGGCAGGGGGAGGGACGGCACATAAAAAATTTGACTCTCTTCCAACTGGCTATAGAATCTACGAGAGACGTGGCTTCATTTTAAATTTGTTCCTTGTGACAAAGGTTCAAGGGAAAAGGTCATCTCAAAGAAAGAGGTTTCGGCGTTCTAGGACCTTTAGCCTTGAAATTCCTGTTGAATAGGGATCCCCTGCTAATTTTGTTTCTTTACTTTTTTACTCAATAATGTTTTCGGTGCTTCATTGCTTTCAAAGAGAAGATAGTATTTTGTTGCTAGGAGGGGAGTAGCTTTCGGCTTCCTTTCGTCTGGTGGAAGACAATGTCAGTTAAAGTCTTTGACTTTATCACTGAAAGTCTTTGTAAGCGAGACGACTAAATGCCCAATGTTGAGGCAGACATATTTACTAAAAACCTGTAAAAGATTATTATGTCACATTATATTTCAAATTTAGATCGATAATATTTAATTTTGAAATATAACGTAACATAATAATCTTTTACAGGTTAATATTTAGTTCATAATCTTCAGTTTCAAAAAAATATTTAGTTCATAATCTTTTTTGTGTTCCACACAATATTAATGTGATCTAATCCTAGTGTAGGCAAAAACACTAGGGGTCTGTTTGGAAAGCCACCTGGTAATTGGAATTGGTGTAATTACTAGGATAATAATTACTAGCCAAGTAATTATACAGCCTAGTAATTACAATGACTTGTTTGTTTGCTACAATGTAATTACAGTGTAATTACAAGTGTACTGTTTGGTTGCACAAGTGTAATCACATGGTTGTATTAAAATTTTAAAGTAAAAGCTAATTATCAAAAACTAAAAATTTATATTAAACAAATAAGGACCTTTATAAATAATATTAAATTAAATATTTAAGATATATATATTGTCTTTTGAAATATAGTAGCTAAAAAACATATATTCTTAACTAATATTATAAAAAATAATTGATTTATATTTTTCAAATTAATATATTTTAATTAAATTAGTCATAAAAATTTAAAGTACACATCATGAAATGCATGTTTAACAAAAAGATTAATATTATAAATATAATGTCATAAAATTATTAAAACATTTGAAAAAAAGATAATCTATCAATTCTAACTAAAAAATGAATGGTTTGCAATGTGAAATATCAAGTCAATACTAGTAAAACTAATAAATTGAAACTGAAAATATAACATAAGTTTAAAATTTCAAAACAAAAAAGTTAACATAATACTCTTATGTCAAATTTTAACATACGTACCTAAATATGATTCAAAAAAAAAAAAAAACCTAAGTCTATAACCTTATTTAACTATGAATTCTACTTTAATTTAAAAAAATAGAATACTAACTAAATTATGTTAAATGAAAAAATAAATATAAAATAGATAATACAAACAACTGCATGGAATCACAAGAAGTAAAGGTTGGGAAATGAGAAGGAAATGAAATATAAATAATATAAAATAAAATATATATTTTTTAAAATTATTAGAATAATAAAAATAAAAAAGAATTTAAAATAATAGAAATAAAAAAATAAATTAAAATGAAAAAATAAAAATAGAAATAAAAGGACGAAATTAAAAAGTAACCAACTTGTAATTACACCATGTAATTACCAGCAATTCACAGCTCCCCTCTGTGAATTGGAGAGTATAATTACCCCTGCCAATTACCCCCAATTACTTGCTGACCAAGTAATTACCTGGTCAACCAAACATGCCAAACTGTGTAATTACACCCAATTACACCAAATCCAATTACCAGGGTGGCTTTCCAAACAAGCCCTAGGTGATTTCTTCTCATCTGTCCAAACCTTGGTGGATAAGAGTTACCCGCTACTTGTGCTGGTATGAGGTAGCAGGTACCCCATGCGCAAGCTGACTCAGACCAGGGTTATAATATAATAGCATCAATGAGAAATTTGTAATACCTTAAAAAGGAAAAAAATGAATGGTTATCTGTATATCCTCCTCCTATGCTGCTGCCATGTGCTCATAATGATATATTAGGGTCTTAAGCATTGAAGATCTAAGTTTTGAATTATCTGTGCACTAGTTAGGAGTTAATCATTTCATAACACTCGCAACAAGTAACGAGAAAGGCCACTTTACTAAACCCGATCAGGCTGCTATCAGCATGTGATATGTAGGGGAAGCCAGGTTGTTTTATCTGAATGTGTGTGTGTGGGACAGAGCTACAGAGACGGTTGAGGGAAATTGAGTGTATTACAAGAAGATGCATGTCATTTTGCTAAAGTGAGTATTTAATTAAATCTCCAACTTGTTTGGGAATGAGACATAGTTTTTTTTTTTTTTTTTTGATGACCGTGGTGTCCGGACCAGCTTTCGCGCACCTCGACTTAATCCACGGGATACCTGCCACCTCCCACCAGCAACAGGTACCAGGTAACTCTGTCCACCAAGGCTAGAACAGATGAGAAGAATCACCTAGTGGTTTTTGTCTCCGCTGGGATTTGAACTTGAGACCTCAGGCCTCAGAGCTCTTTAGCCCACTTCATTGACCACTAGACCACACCCTTGGGTACAGGCATAGTTATTTTTGAGTATCTAATCAATGGTAGAACCTGAATTTCTTCCTAGATTCCGTCCCTGATACTCTGGCAAGAAGAGATTGTGCTTTGGGGTGTAATATAACAGCTCTTATATCGTCCTGTCCTATTCTTGGAGCAAAAGGGAAGTCAGAATTGAGAACTATGCTGCTTGTATAATCTACTGCTAATTTCTTGAAGACAACCTTCTTCCTTTCCAGCCATACCTAGAGCATTTCAAAGGGTAAGTAGGAAGCTTTTAAGCGACAATTAAGCTTAGTGTTTCAAGAACCATCAAGTGAGTAGTTGATTATGATGTTGCATATCTACACGTACCTATTCGCATTTAATTATAAATATTCACATTTGATACTCCTCGAGCACTTGTTGAGTTTAGCAATTTACCATATTGTTTAAATCTTTATGAAGATTTTTCTATAGAGCAAAAATAGTGCATTGTTGTATCGTACATTTATCCTTCATTATCTCGTGTTTCTCCAAACCCAAAGGAGCATTTATCCTACTTATAACTGAACTTGCCAATCAACATGCTGTTGTCATCTTTATTTCAAGATCTTATGGCACTCTTATGTCTTTCACAGGTGCTGCTGATTTCTCTGCGGATTGCTGACGATCAGTGCAAGTTACAAGGTGTATTCTAGTTCTGTAAATGCGTAGAAGATCAGATCTTAGGATTAATCTAAGTTGGTTAAATACATTTTCATGTTGGTTAAGTATAAGTTTATCTTAATATTACTACTTGGATCACTTCTGTTCCTGGCTGACCTTATTTATTGATGGTGTACTTGCTTGATGATCTCAGACCAGATAAAATATTATGAGATTGCATGTCAAATGAATCCTCTCTGTCCTTGCTATCTGTTGAATTTCGGTCTTTTATGTTTGTGTTTCTTCTCGAGTTTGTTGGGTTAATCCAGTGGAGAAATGATTTTTCTTTCGTGTCTAGCATAAGAGTGCCAGTTGATTTGGGTGGGTTGAAGTCATGCTTGTTTATCTATAACGAGAGGACTCAAACAGCCATTTTAATGCACTTGTCATGATGTTGCATTAAAGTGGGAAAGGCATCTCACTGACATAGTACTCTAGAAGTGCTAAAACTAGCTTTCCTTATAACTTTGCAGGCCCTTTAATTTGTTTGGAAAGTGAAAAACCAAAAGGTAAACAGTTAGTCCACTGCGCTCTTCGAATGGAATATGTACACCCAAATAAATGAAAGATTTATTCCGTGCAATTTCTTCATCATGGCAGTGGCAGATACGGCCAGCCAACAAATTGCTCCTCTTGCTTAGCTTTTCAGATTTCTCATGGGGAGGCTAAGATCTAAGGGGCATTTGTTAGGTAGATTAGATTATTTCGGGATTATAATCTTGAGATTATAATTTCTGGATTAATTTATCTTTTATGAGAGATGAGAAAAAATAATCTCGTGGTGGATGGAACAAGGCGGGATATTCTAAGTTTAGTATTAGATTTATATCATGTTTGATTGATGGTATAAATTAAGTGTAAACAACATAAAACATAGTAGTTTGGTCCCTAATTACGTTTTATCTCACTATTTTAAAATATTATATTTTCCCCGGTAGTTTAAAAAAGGGAAGGCATGTATCCTTTGTATTTTCGTGTATCCTGGATACATATAACCTCTTCATTAATGGTAAATTTGTTTCTATTATGGCGCTTTAAAAGGAAATAAAATATTTACAATTAATGAGGAGTAAATCATTAATTGTAAATCTATTACTATTAGGGCGCTTTAAAAGGAAATAACAGATTTACAATTAATGAGGAGTAAATCTGCAGTATCCTCATCTCCACAAACAACTGGAGAATTCAAATTTCAATTTAAAATTACTTGGATACACATCAAACTAGCAAGTAACTCCATTATACAGGATACAGGTAATAATAGATCTCAAATATCTAAGGATACACATTTAAACAGCAAACAACAATAGGTATACTTGGATACACTGTTAACACTGTATCCAAGATTATAAGCTTGGATACATTATAACAGTGTTAAGGATACTTCCCAATATCTAAGGATACCCATCTAAACAGCAAATAGATATAGGTATACTTGGATACATGTTAATATTGGATACAAGTTTGTAAGCTTGGATACATTGTAACAGTGTTAAGGATACATGTTACCAACATCTCAAATAGCAGGTTGCAGTAGTATTGGGATACATGTTAACATAAATTAATCTTGGATACATGTAACACAAGATTTGCTTACAATGTTATCCCTGGATACGTATTGCTTTGTTTTGATTTGAAACTTTAAATTTACAAAAGTTACACATTTACAACTCAGATAGATATATGTATACTTGGATACATGGAAAATAACACTGGATACATGGTAACAAGTTGGTAACACTGGAAAATAACATCTGGGTTTGAGTCCCTTGTTCTTGATTTCAAATTTTTGTGCAATTCATTCATTTTGACTTGATCGTTTCTAAATTTGGATCTATTTTCAGCAAAGTCTTCTTCTTCAAAGTCTCTAACAGCCGGAACAAAGGTCGGAGAAGGCACTTCATTGTTCCTAGACAGCAATGTGTTCCTAGGACTACTTTCTGCATTCTGATTTTGTGTCCTTTTCCTTAGTAGATACTGTAGTTTCTTGATCCAAGGATTCTTCTTCCCATTCAAAATTAATGGGTAAATCTGAAAAGAGAGTTTTTGGATTTTGCCCAAAAAGGTTTGATTGAATGCTATCCATGGAAGTATGTTGTTAATGGGTGTCTGAAAATCCGAGAATCTTGAAAAAGAAAACCTTAAAAGGTCTCTTCAATGGCGGAATCAAGCCCGGGTGAATCTGTCACCATTCTTGCCATCGTGTACAGTGGTGGCGCCACCACTATTTGGCCTGGACAGCTTCACCATTGTCCGCTTCGATGAATTTTCCCTCCTCTACTGGAGATGACGATGAAAGTTTGTGGAAGCAAAATATCGAGATAAAATCTGTGAAAATTTTGATTAGTGAGAGAGATTTGAGGGAGAAGCTGGAGAGATTTGAGGGAAGGAGTGATTTGGGGCAAAGTAATAGGAGTATGTTGGGATACACGTTTTGGTATGAAAAATACAATCTAGTGAGATATATATAATTATTTTAAAGTAGTGGGATATTATGTAGTTATGGTAAGGATGTTTGATTAATTATGTAGTTTTTACATAAATTAATTCGGGGATAAATTTATAGGAAAAAGACATGGTGTGACCATAAGCAAGAAAAGAAGGCTTAATATAGCCCACTTTTAAGCAAATGACTCGAAATAGCCGTTAGGCCCGAAATAAAGTAAATTTAGCCAAATTTTACTTCTATTTTTTTCCGAATATATTTAGAAATTATATCATTATTGTATAAAATATGTATCCAAACAATAAATCTCACTCATACTTCCTCTTTCCGCCCCCCCCCCCCCCTCTCTATCTATCTCTCTCTCTCTCGCCTCTCTCCCCCCTCTCTCATCCCTCTCCCCATTTCTCTATCTCGTCTTCATAGTTTCTCTTCTTCTTTAATTCCAACTTACTTTTTTTCCAGATAACCTTGCAGCTAAAGGTTGTATAGGATGTGCATTAAAAATGTATAATTGTTGTATATGATATGTATATGTTCAAGATTTCTATAGAGACTGTATAGTTATTGTATAAAATATGTATATGTATAGAATGTGTATAGAAATTGTATCATTATTGTATAAAATGTATCTATCACGACAGTATATGTATAAAAATGTATCATAATTATATAAAACTGGATATAAAGAAGCTCGTGCTTAGCACGGGCCCAATATATATTACTTTATTTGTCTCAATTTATGTGACACAAATAGAATTTAGATAGTCAATTAATTTTTTTATATTATTTTTATATATTTTAAGTTGTCAAATATTGTGATTTATAATACTTTTTACGTAATTTTCGAATAATATATGTTACTTCCTCTGTCCTAATTTATGTGGCATTTGTGGCATTGATACAATTTCGAGAGTCAACTAAATTTTATATATATCTTTTATATATTTTAAGCTGTTAATTATTGTAATTTATAGTACTTTTTCTTCTATCCTAATTTATGAGACACCGATAAAATTTGGAAAGGCAACCAAATTTTTATATCTTTTAAATATTTTAAGTCATTAATTATTGTGATATATACTACCTTTTACGTAATTTTCAAATATATAACCGATTAAAATATAATAAAATAAACAAATTAAAACGTATAAAAGAAATTATGCAAGCAGGCAGCACAAGCAGACACGTCAATCTCGTGCCTGCTTATCGCCTTTTATAAGATACACAAATAGAGTTTAGATAGTCAAACAATTTTTTTTATATGATTTTACATATTTTAAGTTGTTAATTATTGTGATTTATAATACTTTTTACGTATTTTGAATAATATATGTTATTCCTATGTCCCAATTTATGTGGCATTGATACAATTTCGAGAGTCAACTAAATTTTTTATATATTTTAAGTTGTTAATTATTGTGATTTATAGTACTTTTTCTTCTATCCTAATTTATGTGACACCGATAAAATTTGGAGAGACAACCAAATTTTTATGTCTTTTAAATATTTTAAGTCATTAATTATTGTGATTTCTACTACTTTTTACGTAATTTTTAAATATATAACCAATTAAAAGAAAATAAAATAAAAAATTAAAACGGAGAAAGTATAAAAGAAAATATGTAAGCAGGCAGCACAAGCAGACACGTCAACTCGTGCCTGCTTATCACCCTTTATAAGATACACAAATAGAGTTTAGATAGTCAATCAATTTTTTTATATGATTTTACATATTTTAAGTTGTTAATTATTGTATTTTATAATACTTTTTATGTAATTTTTAAATAATATATGTTATTCCTCTGTCCCAATTTATGTGGCATTGATACAGTTTCGAGAGGCAACTAAATTTTCTATATATCTTTTATATATTTTAAATTGTTAATTATTGTGATTTATAATACTTTTTCTTCTATTGTGACACCAATAAAATTTGGAGATGCAACCAAATTTTTATGTCTTTTAAATAATTTAAGTCATTAATTATTGTGATTTATACTATTTTTTACGTAATTTTTAAATATATAACATATGAAAAAGAAAAGTAAGATAAACAAATTAAAATAAAAAAAATATAAAAAAAAATATGCAAGCAGGCAGCACAAATAGGTATGTCGACCTCGTACCTGTTTGTTGCCCTTTATAAGTAAGGTAATGTATATGTTTTTTTTATATATTTTGACTATGATTTATATATTTTAAATAAGATTTTCTTTAATGTATGAATATGAAGTGTATATGAAATATCTACTGATAACATATATATATATATAAGGTGCATATATTACTACCATATATAAGAAAATCGTAAAGAGTTTTGTAGTCCTTTACATTGCAACTATCTTGTTAGCTTGTCAATTAAAATGGGTTGCTCTTTCAAACATGCCCTTGTATTTGTAATTTATTGCTTTATATACTAAAATAAGTTTTAAATAAATCAAGATATTTTCAAATCCTTTTTGGTAATACATAAACCTTTAGACTAGCTTTTTGCATTTCTGTCTTATTTGACCCTATTTTTTTATTTTTTTTGTACTTAGATTGTCATATTCAATTTAATAAATATAATAAACTTTGAACCCTTGAAAAATAGTTGAAAAGTTGTCAATGGTGATGACATCATCTAATAAAAATTTAAAATTATGATAATAATAACCCCGAAGAACTTATTTATGTATTAGACGAGTACTCTGTCAATTAAATTTAATTTATTAGTAATTTTAGAATAGCCATTGAATTTCTCTTCATAAAAAGTTAAATTTGTAATTACTTTTTAATTTTTTCTTCTTTTTGTGATATTAAGTTATTGAAAGAGTAGTTCGACATTTTTTGCAAACTCTTAAAATTAAATTATAATATAAATTACTTGAAAGTTAAAGAAAAACTTTTTTGTATTTTCAAATAAATGCGTCATTTAAATTTTTTTTTTATTTCATCGAATGTTTTTGAAAATATAGCATCCAATAATTCAAAATTGAACTTGATTAATCATATGTTAGATTAATTTCTTAAATAGTTGCACTCTTATGTAAATTAATATATATTTTGAGATTATTTTTTTTCTACAGAGCTTATAAAAATAATAATATTTGCAGCACATATTTATTTATCACGTTACAATGGGGGGTTGGGGTGGGGGAGGGGGTTAGAGATTTAATTTAAGTCTTGCAAAACATCTTAAATTTTTTCTTATTTATCAAAATGTGTGGTGGCAATTAAAGTAATATCCAACTAAACAAGAGGTAATATAAAAGAGTAACAAACAAAAATTTAAAGTTGGATAATAACACATATCACTTGTTAAAGAGCATTAACTTTACAAAATTGACAAAAATAACCTTGTGAGGATTACAAAAATTCCTCATTCTCCCTTATGTATAGTAGTAATATTATATTAAACTAATTTGAAGTGTCATTTCTGAACATGTGTGTATATTTAGTAAAGGATAATTATTGCGCATGCATTTTCAAGTTTTGTTATCAACACACAGGTCGAAGGGTAAGATGGGTATGTTTGGCATGGAGGAGAATATTTTTCATGGAAAATGTTTCTCGAAAAATAAGTTGATTTCTTACTTATTTTCTAGTGTTTGATAAATAAGTAAAAAACATTATCTTAAAAGCATTTGTATGTAATTTAGCAAAAAACTATAGGTGTGGAAGGGGGTGGGATGTGAGGCCTTGGGGGTGGCGCGAGGTGAGATGGTCAAGGAGTTGGGCTCATTGAATGAGTGAGAGAATACAATAAACATGGAATGACATTTATAGAACTTGTTTTCCTTACTTCCATTACGAAAGTCATTTTCTTTATTTTTAAGGAATTTGTTTTTTAGAGAAAATAATTTTCAAAAATGTTGTCCAACCAAATATGAGAAAATAAAAAAAATATTTTTGGAAAAATAATTTTCTACCTGCCAAACGCACCCAGAATCTATTCTTGTTTTTTTAAAGGCTTTTGCATTAAGGAGTCCATTCTTTGTTTCGTCCTTTTGAAAGGATTTAATCAATTGTAGGCGTTTCTCAATTTTAATCAGTAATATAAACCCTCTTATATTTTATTATATTGTGAGTTCTAATATAATTTTCAATTTATATGTATTTATTGTATGTTATATTTTGTACTTTCGTTATTTTTTTTTGGACTATTTTTCTTGAGTCAAGGGTCTATCGGAAACAACCTCTCTACCTCTAAGGTAGAAGCAAGGCATGCGTACACTCTACCTTTCTCAGACCCACTTTGTGGGATATGGATATGTTATTGTGTAATTTATGTGTATCTTTGTCTAATTCAATTGATAAAAATACACATTAATTTTTTTTTTAATCTCTTGGCATTCATATAATTCTTTCTTACTTTTTGATATCTTTGAAATAATTTTTGAAAGAATCTCCAATACTCACCGAGCAATTAATATTTTACCAAATTTGCGTTGATCCCTTTATAATGAATGTTATAAAAGATATATAAGCATATCTATTAAATAATGAAAGGATAGAAGATATCAAGAGATTGATTGAAAGAAAGAGATGTACATATTAACATTATTTGCCGGAAAAATCAAGTAGGTACAAACGAAGTTAGATCGTAAAAATGAAGTTAAAGGTAAGTGAATGAGCTTCGATCAATTTTTTTTTTTTTACTAGATCAGAGCGACGAGAGTTAGTGAAATAAAAAGATATTTTTGTTAACAAAAAGCAAAAAGAATCAGTATAAAAAATGTAAGAACAAGAATGGAGAACTAAGCATAAAGTATATGCAGCTCTTGAGAATAAAACAAGAATGGAGATTATTTTTGAGTTTGTGTATCTTTGTCTAATTTAATTGATAATAATACACATTATTATTATTATTATTATTATTATTATTATTATTATTATTATTATTATTATTATTATTTTGAATCTCTTGGCATTTCTTTAAGAAAAAATAGTTTTTTAAGAATCAAATAACTATCATGTCAAGAATATGAAAATCAGTCTCGTCAAAAGATCAATAAAAACAAAAGTGCATTCTATATGCATCAAAATGAAGCCACAGACTTGAGACAGTTGGTAGAAAGAAGCATAGGTATGTCTAGTGGTCAGTTTCTTTTTTAAATATCTAGGTTATTCAACGAGATTCGAGTAGGCCTTTCTCCTGCTGAAATTGCCCAATTGCATCGGGAGAGGCGAAGTGCTTCGTTTCAGATCAATTCTTCGTTGCAATCGCTTTGATCAACCCCCTCGGTGAAAAGCCAACAAAGACCGTAATTACATAGATAACTGCTCCTCCCCTTCTCCTTAAGGCTTTAAGGCGAACCGTATGGCGGCTGGAAAGAAAGACGACTGTCGCCTCTGCTTCCATGACCAAAGAGGTCGCCCTTGCCTCCTACAAAACTAGAAACGAATTAGCTTAGCTCTCGAAACTACCGGCGAAGGAGAAAGTTGTCCGCAATTCATTGCCTATTTCGAATACAATTGTATCAACGAATACAAATACAATTCGTATTAATGAAATACAATTTGTATTCAATTGTATCAACGAATACAAATACAATTCGTATCAATAAAATACAATTTGTATTCAATTATATCAATGAATACAAATACAAGTCGTATCAACGGGGTACAATTTGTATTAAATTGTATCAACGAATACAAATACAATACAATTGGTAAGCGAAATACAATTTGTATGATCAATCGTATCAACGAATATAAACACAATTTGTATCAACAAATAGAAAATATAATTTGTATCAACGAATACAATTTTTCTTTCTCTCCTCTTTGTATTATACATATTAACAAATACAAAATATAATTTATATCAATGAATACAATTATATCAATGTGAATCAAAAAATACAAAATACAAAATACAAGTATCAAATAGACTTAATTTTATTGATATATAAATATAATATACAAATTATAAAAAATGTTCTCTGTAGAAAAAAAAAAAAAAGAAATAGATGGAGGGAGAGAGGCAGCAGAGAAAGAGGGAGAGGGAGAGAGGGGAGCGAGATCGGAGAGAGATGGAGGATACAAATTGTAAAAAATGTTCCCTGTAGGAAAAAAAAGAGAAAGAAATGGATGGAGGGAGAGAGGCATCAGAGAAAGAGGGGGAGAGAGGGAGGAGAGACAAAGAGCGAGATTGGGAGAGAGAGAGAGAGAGAGGAGAGTGGCGAGTGAGGAAGTAATGGGTAGAAGATGCTACAAATGTATATACCAATACCTTTAAATCCATTGGTATGAAATGTAATTTATATATAGTATTGGTATGGAATGTAATTAGGCATGGAATGTTGACATGTTGTGTAATTTTCTCTTGTTATTATAGGTAGAATTAGGGGTGACAAATGAGTTGTTTGGGCTGAATTTGAGCGAGTCAAGATGTCTGAAGCAATAAATGGGTCATTGCCCAACCCGCTCAAAGTTGAGATAGGCTAAAATGGGTTAAATAATGGGTAAACAACAGAAAATTCACATGTTTAGGCCATAATTACTCCATTAAACACTAGTTTGCCTAATTATATTTTTTTACCACTTTTAAAGCTTCGAATATATCCCCTTTTCATGTTGGTTTTATGTATCTCAGATACATGGATAACTAATTATGAAAATTTTAAATCAAATCCCTTAATATAAGGCGGAAATCAAGGAGTGTATCTTTGTTTAATTAATTTATTTTATTATTTTTTAAAAATAATAAATTTATTAATTTTATTAATCTAAGATGGAAACATGTATATCTTGGTTATGTAATTTGATTACTTTCATTTTGTTACTTTTTAAAATAATAAATTTATTAATTTGATGTATCTATTATTAATTTTATACATGTATTTGGTGTTAATTATACACATATACATTCACCAAATTTCATCTAGTGTATCATTTTATATGTATCTAGTATTAATTTCATGTATATTTTAATATGTATCAAGTATTAATTTCATGTATATGTTTATATGTATAGTGTTAATTTCATGTATATTTTAATATGTATCAATTATTAATTTTATGTATTTATTTTGATGTATCTAGTATTAGTTTTATGTATATATTTATATGTATCTAGTATTAGTTTTATGTATATATTTATATGTATCTAATATTAATTTGATGTATCAAGTACCAATTTCATACATTATATTCAAAATACATGTATCCATAATCAATTTAATCTAGTGTATCCAATATTCATTTGATGTATCCAATATAAATTTTATACAGTCAATTCAAAATACATGTATCTAATATCAAGTTGCCCTATCGAAACTTTTGATACATGTTTCTTTGAATAGATAAGAAGAAGAAACACATATTTGACAGAGATACATTCATATGTACATGAACAAACACTAAGTTTTATATTCAATATAAATTAATAGACTATGATACATGGGTACGCAGGTACATTCATCTGTATCATGAACAAAAAATTACATTCTATATATACTTCACCATATCTCTGCTAACAAAATCACTGCTTGCACCATTCCTGTTGGCCAAAATCTTATAGATGGAAGAATTATGTAATTTGAAAATTAAAATATCAACAATGGTGGATGAAAAATTAGATTGTAGATGAAAAATTAGCATTCAAAATCATCGTCAGCACCGGCACCACCACTGCCACCTTTGTCGCTCTCATTGGAAATCTAGCAGTCGTAGCTCCTCAGTGTCCGCTCAATCGAATTCCCAAAATCGCTCTTACCGTCGTTGAACATTGAAAATAATTTTCCCAAGAAGATTCATACATCACCAGGTCTCTGCAAATAGGAGACAACCATTAGATTTTAATTTTAGCAGAGGAAGAAGAGAAGAGAAGGAAGAGGGGGAAAATACGAGGTTTTACTTTTAGCAGAGGAAGAAGAGAAGAGACAGAAGAGGGAGAAAATACGATTAACGTGATTTGGATAGTTTGAATTTGGGAGGAGCGTAATTTAAATCGTTGGAGAAGGAATCTGCTTTGGTGATGTATCTAATATAAAGAAAGATGATTTTTGATAAGATGTAGTATATTAAGTAATTAAAATAAATTGATGGAGAAATAGTAGATATTGTAGAAATGTTTAGATTCTTAGGTATTTTATCCTTAAATAATGGGTCATAGCCCAACCTGTCCAACTTGACCCATTATTTTTATAACTTTTAAACTTATATATATGACTAATATTCAATGAGATATGTGTCATTGGATTAACGATTTGGTAAAGATTTATCCAATATACGGTAGTGAGTTTATTTTAGTTGATCAATAAATTTATTTTACTCCCTCCATTTTATATTAGTTGTCACATTTTTCTCTCACACACCCTTTAATCAGAAATCATAAATAAGAAGTATTTTTTTATTAATTTACTTATAACTTTTTTCAATGTAATCAATATTGTTTACTTTAAAAAATAATTAATTTTATGGGCAAAATGTAAAAAAGCTAATTTTATCTTAATATTTTAAATTGACAAATATTTTGGAATGAATATTTTTAATAATGTTGACAACTAATATAAGACGGAGAAAGTAAGTAGTTAACTATAGGTATTGTAGTTCGAGAAGGACGTAGCTGGGATCATGGTTATTTTTAAAATTGTTCCATGGATATGTGTACTTTAGGTACTTTCAAGATCAGTCACAAATTTAGAATGTGAATATCATAAATTTCGATTTAGAATTTTACCATTTATTTATTGAGTTCTAAATCTATTATTTATAAATATTTAGTAGATTCTTTAAATATATTTATAAGATTTGAGTAAAAGTTATTGGCTCCCAACGAATCAGTAGCTTCTAATCTTCTATGCTAAGTCTGCCGCAGTTCATTAATCCCTTTTTAAAAATCTATAATAATGATGTTCCGATCATCAATTTATACCCACTTCAATTATTTCACCAAGAAAGATATTTAATCATCATGTTGCAGTCGTTCCCTGTCTTAAAGTTATTATTATTATATGATCATCAATCAGCAATTCAATACTTAGTCTCCTAAATTGCAGTATATGACCCAATTTGAATCAGAAAAAGTTGAAGTTTGATTTGATGAGAAGTATTATTTGGTGCAACCATAATGCATGTAATTGTTGAATTGACATTCTAAAACTCTCCCCCACACCAAGAAAATGACTTAATTTTTAAATCAAGAGATATAGCAAATGAATGTTTAATCAACGTTGATAACTATGGGTTGACTAATTACGATCGAGTGCCTACCTGCAAAATTTAGTCCCCATTCTTGTACTAATGTTCGAGAAACCATGAATAAAAATATAGCTAAAGTCACATGTAGAAAATAGACGAAGAACTTTGAAGAAATGGGTATACAATATGTTGCTTGTAATATTGTCATTGCAATTGTTTATTCAATGGGATATACTAGCCGACTTGCATGACTAAACAATAATAAGCAATTTACGTTGGATACACCCATTTAATTATTGTTCTCACTAATGAAATTATAACAAATTCGACAGACACCTTCTTCTTTTCATCCGTCTTCCTTCTTCTTCTTCATCTTTTTCTTTTGTTTCTTCTTCCTTCTGCTCCTCATTCTTCCTCTTTTCCCATAAATCCAATCCATTATTCAATTGTGGTTGATTGATTTAATAATTGAAGAAAATTATACAAGTCATTGTTGGGTTGAGTCGTGGTATGTTGATTTTTGAAGATTTGGGTTGCATTGACTATAGAAAATTATTGCGTTGAGCTTGACAAAATGGAATGGATATATTAAATTTGGAGTCATTAAAAGATTATTTGAATTAATTTTAAAGTAGATCTTGACAAAATGGCATGGATATATCAAAGGTTAGTTCTATATTTCTTTTGTTGGAGATGCGGAGGGCTGCTAATTCTCACTTGTCTACATTAATAAGTCCTCTAATCAGAGCAGGAAGTTCCAAAGCCTCATCAAAAAACTGTAATTGATCCATGATGTTGCTCAAGAAAGCAAGTCTATCTACCACATAGTTGGAGTCCCTGAAGCAGTGGGCTAGAGAAGAGTAGGATTTCGATAAGCAAGCTCTTATTTCTTTGACTTCAGCCGAGACTCTCCATGGGATATTATTGGTTCCATTTACATATTCGACAAGCATCTTAGAGTCACTTTCCGCCAATATATTGGTGAACCCTTTGTCGATGCACCATTTAAGTCCATAAAGGAATGCTGATGCTTCTCCCTAGGTGTTGTTGCCTTCACCCAAAGGTTTAGTGAAGGCACATAGTAGCTTTCCCTTGTGGTCCCTGACGATGCCTCCTGCGCCACAAATTCCTTGCCTACAGTTGCCATCAGTGTTGAGTTTCACATGTGACACGGGAGGTTTGCTCTATTTGACAATAATGGTCCTTTTGTGTGAGATGGTCCTGTTAAGAGATAGAAAAATGATAGTCCAATTGGCTTCAAGATTAATCCTGTGAAATTATTTATTCACAATATTAGCAAGATTGAAGAAGATAAGAGAAAGGGATCTTCTCAAGTTGTGTTTTTCTTTTCCATATTTCACTTCGCATCTGCTCCTCTAGATCTCCCAAGATATTAAAATTAGAATGCATTTGATCATGAAGGATTGGACTGGATTGGAGGTTTTTCAGCTCCATCATTTGACCATAAGAATTCTGTAAGACAAATTAGAGAAGGGGATGCCTATATGGCCTGATATAGCTTTCCAAAGAGCATGAGCAAATTCTCCAAGACTAAACATATGGTCGATGTCCTCCACCCCTGGAATCACACAGCAAGTGCAATTAGAATGTAGGGGAAATCCCATTCTCGAGATTCTTTGGTCAGTGGGAATTTTATCTCTAAGATCCCTCCACACAATGACGTTCATCTTAAAAGGGGTGTGTTTTGCCAAGTCATTTTGTTGATCCAACCTTTCCCTTTTTTTTATCTCAAGAATTCCCACGCTGAGGCAGTGGAGAATTCTCTCACACTGTCCATAGTCCATATAGATTTATCGGGTAAATCTAGGTGATGTTTGATATTCATAGAGTATATCTCATTGAGAACATGATTCAGGATGTAGGAATCCCATCCTTCCCAGTGCCACTGATTGTTACGCGGCACCTCAGCCAGTTGAATTTTCCTAGGCTTGACATCCTCTGGTAGGTATTTATAGAGAGGCCATGATTACTGTACTTGTTAAACCACAGAGAGACTTCACCCTTACCAATTTTCCAAAGGATGATGTTGTCCACTCTCTCTCTAATTTTCCACATGGGATGCCAGGAGTGGGAATTTCCAGAATACCATTTCTTTATCACCGGGTGAGATCTTTGGCAGTACTTGCTCATCAGGAAATTTCTCCAAAGGGACTTGCTAGTTCTTAAGTTCCACCATAGTTTTGCGGAGAAAGCATCACATGTATCTTCTAGTTTACGAAAACCTGCACCCCTCCTCATAGGGATGAGCTAGGTTAGCTCAAGAGGACCAATGATAGGCAGATTTTTCAGTCTTACCACCCCATAAAAACCTGTTGACAGTTCTTTCAATATGGTGAATGACCCCTTTAGTGGGGTGAATAGCTGCTAGGATGCGAACAGGGAGGGCAAGCACCACATGCTTGATAAGGATATCTCTACCTCCTTTGGATAAAAGTCCAATTCCTCTTGGGCACTTCTCATTAAGTTTTTTTTTGGGGTAACTTACATAAAACACACATCTTTGGGAGCTAATTACTCTTTTTCCCACCTCACTTCGCTCGGATACATCGCTCCAAGGCATGATACATCGCCTCACCTCTGGATAATTACCTTTGATACATCGGGGCGATGTATCACGATCTGGAGCGATGTATCAGAGTGTTTACATGTGATATATTAAGTAATTAAAATAAAGTAGTGAGAGAGTTAGTAAATATGATAAGGAGGTATGTCTCTTTTGGTAGTTTAACCTTTTTTTTTTAGATTGTTGAAAGCCCAACTTTATATTTTGATTTATCTCTAAATTTGGGGTGACAAGGGGTAGATGATCAAGGGCTATGGAGTAGTCATTTTTTTCATTTTAAAGGAACTTACTTTTGTAAAAAAAAAAAAATTGATCTAACACTAAGACCTCATTTGTTTTCATTCAGATTAAGACGTTCAAATCTGAATACACATCAGAATGATTACGATGTTGTCTCTAGATATGAACATTAAATGATTAAAATTGTTTGTTTTTCAACATTTGAATGTGCATAAATTATTGATTTGTAAACATAATAAATATACAATTCAAATTAAAAAAATTATTTGAAAGAATTTTTTTTTATTTATGTTCGCAAGAGGTGGTGGTAATGGTTGATGTTAGTGGGTAGTAATAGTGGTGGTAGTTGGTGTTGTAGTGGCTGGCGTGATGGTGATGGTTGGTGGTGGTGGTGGTTGTGATGATGAAGTTGGTTGATGTTAGTAGTTGACAGTGTTGATGATTGTTACGGAAGAATGTGTGGTAATTGACAGCAGCACTAGTTGTGATGGTGGAGGTGGTTGGTGGAAAATTATTTCACTTTAGTCAAAAAAAATAAATTATTTGGCCATAAAAATATCAAATGAATTTAGATAACAACCCAATACTTATTTTCACTTTTACTTTTTTCACTTTTTAAATATGTTTTTTTTGAAAAAAATCCTATTTTTTTTATTTTCATAAAATAATCTCATTTATATTATATTTTATATTTTTTTTAAAAAATACATTTAAATTTTATCCTTTTATAGTAAAAGCCATGAGCAAATGTAATTTCAACTCCAAATAAAGTGAAAGTTTATTTGATTTTCATGGCAACGAACATTAATAACCTGACTCTAAATTTTTATTTTTATTTTCTCTCGGAAGCATGTAATGCCCATATTTTAGTTTATCTCTACCTACTCCTCTTACGAAAAAAAAATCTTGCAAGAAATAGTAAGAAGTTAAAAAGAAATTTGAAGAATATCAGTAGGGCAGGAGAGGTAAGAGGGGAAAAAATCAATCAATCAGATCTGAAAATGAATATGAGTATGAGTGGGGTATCGACAATTTGGTCACTATATTCTCCTCATCAATGGAAACCTCGAGTCCAAGGTCGTTGCACATGGAATTCCTTCTCTTTTCCAACCACAAACAAAAGCGTTGCACCACTCACTTTCACTTGTAATTTCAGCTCCGCCCCTCCTCCTCCTGGTATCTCCCATTCCTTTCAACTATTTACTTCCGACGCTCTAAGGAATTTAAATCTAATCTCTTAAACAATCTGTTTAAGCCAATAACACATCCAACTAAGATCTAAATACATCTATATCTTAGAATTGGATTGAACTTATGATGAAAAGTGTTCATATTTTTATTAAGCAAATATAGCACTCTTGACAATCTAATAGAGGCTTTCAGAAATTGTCAAGTAATTTATGCCTGAAAACCAAGTTCCGTTAAATTGGAATTTGCCGGTTTAGAATAAGTATTAGCATAACACGAAAGCTCCGTTAAATTGGAATTTGCCAGTTTAGAATAAGTATTAGCATAACACGATGTTAGGAAGACTAATAGCAAGTAGAGAATAGCATAATATTTGTTAGACAGACATAATATCTCCGGAGTAGCTGAAATGAGAAAAAAGATGAAAAACAGAAACAAGCATTTGACACAGGAGATCTTGACAATGAGAAGTAGTTCGTAAAAGAATTTGAGTGACAAATACAAGTGTCAAAAGTGAAAGGAAAAGAAAGAATTAGCTGTAATGTGCCACACAGGAATTTAACTTGTGATTGATGTGCAATTAAAGAACAAAGAACCAACTTCTTGCTAGGTGCACTCATAAATACATTATTACGATGGACTTCCTTTTCCAGTATTACATTTTTTACAATTTCCTATACACATTTAGGTGCTCTTGAGCCACAAACCATGGGTGCACGTGCACCCAGTAGTCATAACGTAGGTCTGCTGTTGTGCTGTGGTATTGCACACTTGCTGACAAACTTTTGGTTGATGTGGCATCAGTGACTTTAGACGTACCGACTTAAGATCTTGGATCCGGTCTTCTGTTTTTGTGGTAAACATGATAATAATTTATGATTTCCCCTTTTGCAAACTGTCTAACCGGTCAGTTGGCGCTTGAGTTGCAAGGAGTAAGATACCAGGTATACCTAGTAATCAGGTATCTATTACAAAGGAAACTTGTTTAAACTAGGAACAGCATTGATCCCAAAGAGTTAAGCGGAAAAAGGGGGAAAAAGTTCTTTGAGTGTTCATACTTCATATCGATCAGTTTTAACTTTCTGGTTTTTGCGAGGTATTAGGTTTGACCTTCTGCTTTGAGCCCGACCTAGATTGAGCTTCCCAATAGTGTCTTCCTTCCTAGAGATAGAACTCTAACTATCAAACGTGTTCCTTCTCCTCATTTGAGATATCTGAGATAGCTCCATAACTAGTTCTCCATCCCATATTATATGAAGATGCTTGACTTTATACGAAGTTTAAGAAATTAAAGAAGATTTTTGACATGTAAGCCAAGTATACTAAAGTACCCAAATTATCCTTTCAAATGAGTGGCGGTGAGAGTTTCACATGTCTTTTCTTTTTCTCACTCCTTATAAAAGGAGGAACTTTATATTAAGTGAGTACAAGGTTAAAGTGGTAGTCATGTGGTTAGTCAGAGTGATGTGTATATTTAGAACTTAGAAGCTATGAGTGTGACTCTATAGATAGGAGATCTAATAGTGATCACACGAAGTAACCAAGTACGATGAATCGTCAAGATGTTCAACAGAAAAAGAGAAGCACCTTCGAGGCCTGCGTCCTCCCTGACGTAGAAGTTCTACATAATGATCATTTAGATTAATAGATTAGCTCATTCTTTCATTTCTGTGTCCAGAATGCAAACTTGTGCTTACTGTGACTAAGTATAATCTTCTGTCTACGGTCCTTCCATTTGCTAAATTCCACATTGCAAGATTAATTATGTTCGCATACTTCTGACCTGGGATATCTGCCTTTATTAGGAATAAATTTATTTCATTTTTCACAATTTCTTCAGTTCTTCTACCGTTTCTTTTTTGTGGTTTGGGGGGAGGGTTTAAGTGTAATTTCTTCAGCTTTCCTTCTCTTCCATTCCTAGATTTTCTCTTTGCTCCATTTGAAGAGCCCGCATTTTTTATGATTTGTAGTAGCGTTTCAAAGAGACTTGCTTTGTAACTTGAAATTGAGAATACACCTTTCTTTAGTTCTTCCCATTTCTTTTTCCTCTTGCTTTGGTTTGGTTGGGTGTGCGCAGGGTGCCATCGGGTTTCTCTTTTGAATATGAAGTTAGTCACCAGTTTGTTGTTTCATCAGTCTCCTCTAGATTCCTGCATATCTTCCAATCTTGAATCATTGAGCTAATATGTCTCTTTTGCAGGTGAAAATGAGAGTAAGAATATCCTTGATGCATTCTTCATAGGTAAAGCTCTGGCGGAAGCAGTTACTGAGCGCATAGAGTCTACAGTAGGGGAGTTCCTAAGTACAGTTGGCAGATTGCAAGCAGAGCAACAAAAGCAAGTTCAGGACTTTCAGGTATTAAGTAGTTCGAGTAGGAAAATTAGATTCTATTAGTTAGATTAATTAATATGAATGTTCCAAGCAATTTGTTTTATTTTACTTTGGGTGGTCCTCGTTCTATGATATTGGCATTCCAACAATTACAAGAAAACTTGTAAAATTAAGAAAAAGCTGAACTTTTGCATAACCTGAAAAAGTGATCACTGTGGTTTCCTCTTGGTTTACACGCAATTAGCATGTGTATTGTTAACTATGTTATACACAGGCTAAGCATCGTAACTATGAAATTCTTGTTTATGATTCCTGAATGTCTAGAGTTGTTTCCTCCCAGAAAAAAACTTAGTGCGTTATATGCACAACTTCACCAGAAATGTGTAACCTCAAATGTTTGTGCAAAAACAGGAGGAGGTTCTTGAAAGAGCCAAACAAGCCAAAGAGAAAGCAGCACGTGAAACGATGGAAACACAAGGACTTATTTACAATTCGTATGCAGCAGATACATCAACAGCAACTGCACCCTCAGCTTCCGGTAGCGTAGCTAGTCCACGAACAAATATAAATTCCCAGCCCGCTAAGGACTCTGAGCTAGGGGTATCAAATGGAGACTGATATACCTGTAGGCTGTAGTTGTATGTATATTCATCCTTGTGATGAAATCTTGTTGTACCTAGTTTAGATTTGTTCAATGGAACGATATGATACTTGTGGAAGAGGAAAGATAATTTTCTCGAGTGCGAATATCATTTTCGCCATAAATATTGTACCTTTTCACTTTGGATTGTTGATAAAACATAGTAGCTTCTAGTACAGTGTTGTCAATCATGTAACTTGAAGTCAGACTTGATTTTCTGGTGTAAAATCTGTATTATAGATGATAAAGCTATCACCACATCAAGAAATTCTTTAACCGACTGATCAAAGAGACTAAAAAGATTGTGATTTTCGAATTAGTCGTGCAAATTATTTGTCTTTGGACTTGTTTACATATTCCATCTGTATGTGGTAACTTCACTCGGGAAAAAAACAAGATGGAATAGACCAAAATGTTTCTCGTGATATATAATTGCCTCAATTTAGTACAACAGGAAAGGTGGTCTCCGGTATCGAATTTTTACAGAGCAAACAAAATTTAGCAACCACAAAAACTGATTTATAAGGATAGTTCCTAGCTGGGAGTTTTTCATTCATTATCCAACTCAACCCCAGATGGCAGCTCAAATCTGTTATTCTTACTTCCATCAGTTGCAACTTCATCATCGGCATCATCCATAGGAGAATCCTTCTTGATATAATCTACCTTAAAGTCGTAATCATCATTCATCATATCACTGGCAGTAGAGGGCTCGTCTTTCTTCCTCCTTTTCTTCTCAGCTTTTCTCTGTTTAATGTTCAACATGCCTTCCTCAGCGTATAACTTCTCATTTTGTCTGCTGCTGGCACTTTTGGCCCTCGTCTGGCCTGCATCACCTTCTCCTGAATCCATTGGCTCATCTCCATTCTCACTAACAAGGTTTTCTGTTGCATAATCATTTTCAGCCAATGGCTGCTGCAAATTGTCCTGAAATGTAAATAGGCAACAGAATTCAGACTCTTAATTTTGAAAAAAAATTAAAGTTGATTATAGATGTGACAAGCATGATCATAAATGGAGGATGCAGGAAAAAAAAATGAAAAGAAAAAAATGGCATCTGATAAGCTTTATATGATAATTGGGTTCAAAGCTCTTATCCTGAAATTTTGCAGTAAAATGTTCAAAGATGAAGTGTAACCAGAGTTCTAGGGAAAAAAATTGAAACAAAAAATGACTTGATAGTCAAGGCAGCCTTTAAATCACACCACTAGATGCAATCAGCTTAAATTGATAAAACTTGAAGTTCAGAAATGGTCAAGGGTACAGCAATTACAGAAAACAATAGGAAGTAAGAACAAATAGTATTCCTAGAAGTTTAACGGGGAAATCACTTACCTCTAGCATGTTATCATCAAAGTTAACGGGCCGATTTGATGGAACTTCAACTGGGTTAAAATCGTTGACAGATTTCAGGCTTCCAATAATAGAAGATTCACTTCCATAAACTTCATCGATATTGAATTCTTTCCCAAGTTCTGAAACTATCTTGACCTCTGAATGCTCCCCCTCGTTCCTGGTTGGGGGCAAGGTGTAGTATGGAATTTTCCCTGGAATGTATCAACGGGGCATCAGATTTTAATAATGGTGCTTTCATCTATGAGCATGAAATACCCTCATATTTTGGAAGTTAAAATTCTTTTGAAGAAAACTAAATGGTATTGACACATACCCTCATTCCAGTCGTGCAGAACGATCCTTGCAGCAGCATCAACATCAACAATTCCTCCCTTTTTGAGCTTACCCCTAACCATAGCAACTCTCTGAAGAAAGTCATCCACGGAATCGAAGGTAGGAACCTTGTATATGGTAACCAACATTCTTTCTGGACAAAGTTTGAGGATCTCCTTCACTGTAAACCCACAGTACTAGCAGTTAGATACATCAGTACTATTGAAAGAGTAGAATCGGAAGCAAAAATGGGAAACAAAATCCAATTACCAGGACCAATTGGGTCGTCTAACTTCTCTATCCTCTTGCAATTTCGAAGAGCAATAGATGCATCATCCTCAGATGCAGACCTAAGCATCACAACCCCAGGGCAGTCCAGCAATTTAACATTCTTATCTAACTGGACTTCTTGCAAGGATCTCGTTAATCCTGGAGTAGCACCTACATTGACTACGTGAGATCTCTTCAAGCTATTAATCAAGCTACTTTTACCAACATTTGGTAGACCAATGACTCCTACAGTGATTGATTTCTTGATCTGCAAGGAATTACCATTAGAGGGAAACAACCAATAACTCAAGCAAACTGCAAAATTAAATAACATGATTGGCTAAACAAGACAAACGAAGGTCTATGAAGTACTTTAAATTTCTTCATCTTATTTTATTCCTCCAAAACCTTTCAGTTCAAGCATCTAAACGCACACGAATTTTATCATAGAAAGGACCCATATTGAAAAGTGGACAAGTATAATTGGGCATTTACATGTGACAAGATAGCCATTTAGAGGTGGCAGCTAAACGTGCTGCACATACGATGAGATCAAGTTTTTTTTTATCAAACGATGAGTTCAAGGTTTGAAAGACCATATAAAGTGCAAGTAACTTTGCCAGAGAAGCTCAAACAACTTCTCATGCTGATGATGAAGTTCAATGTCTCCTAGTTCATCTTGATTCTTAGAAGCAAAGTTCTCTTTATAACACATTCAGAGACACCCAACACACACACACAACAGACAAAGATAAGAGAATTGAAAATGTTCAAAGTGTAAGAGAGGATGGAAAAATGGGGTTAAAATGCCGAGCTTCTGTAGATTCTAAATCCCACCTGGGTTTATCCATTAGAATTTGATGTCCGAAAAGCATTCATTTGAAATCTAAATGAAATTATCTGAATGTGGAAGAAAACAATTAAACCCATTGGTTACTAGCACTTTGTGCAAAAAGTATACAAGTTGAAGTTCTAAGGCATATTCCAGAACTCAACTGCAACACAAACTGGAGAGAGAACCCTATAAAGATGATCCTGGAAGTACCTCATGACTTCGTGAGTAATTCTTCAGCAATTTTATCAGTGTCTCGGCTCCAAGGCAATCACTGGTTTGCAGAAGATTGCTAGTCTTACTCTTACCAGCCTTTGAGGAGGGCTTCCAACCCAGGTTTGACTTCTGTTCTTGGGTGCTACACTTGAAAGCAACGGTTGGTAATTCCTCTCTTAGATACTTTAGCCACTTCTCTGCAGCTTCCCGAGGTATAAGATCTGGAGAAAATTGTTAAAAAGTAAAAAATTTATTCCAAGTAAGCATGTAAAAGTACCCCTTCAAAGTTTCTCTACTGGGCATTGTATGGAACATCATTAATCTACGAATCTGACGCAACAGTTCCAGAACCAAAAAAAAAGACCAGAATATAGGTTAGTGACCTATATTAAAAGGTTGAAGCCGAGACCCATACACATACATATTATATTTAGATATGGATATATACACATAATATATATACTAGTTTCTCGACACGTGCATTGCACGTGTATTCCGAGTCATATAGTATAAAGTTTTGTAGAATATATCGATATATAGATCTTTCGGTCCGCAGTTACTGATGAATTCTTATCTTAGTCCTTATGATGCTTGACTAAGCATATTTTGACCTTCAATTAATTGACACGTGTACTTTTGATTCCTTTACATACTAATATTCACAAATTTTATCATGATTATGAATAATTTCACTACTTCATTATTCATGTGTTATGTTGAACTTGCATAATTCTTAAACACGTACCAAATACAAAAAAAAACAAGTGACTGTAAATCATTATGGTAGATACACCATCTACACACTCCCAACTCTCTGTTAGAAAATGGCAAAACACATAATACTCTCAGAACTCAGAAGACAACCAGCGAGGAACAAAGTGCACGTCTCCAATAACGCTTTATTAAGTCATGCTCTGGTTCAGAGATTGGATTTGTCATATTTCATAATCACATCCCGATGAAATTAAATTCTCAATTTTTTTGAAACCTTTGTAAGTTTTCAATGATCACTTATCCAAATACTCTTTAAAGTACATATTGATATGACTTAACGAACAACGTTAATTTATTGCTGATTTTTTCTACTGTAAAAACACAACTCAGGTAATAGAAAGGAGTAGTTTTAGAATTTGGAGTAGAAAATTGGGCAAATGAGGAATATCAATATTCTTCGAAGAAATATAGGTTAAATAGTGTAAATGAAGAATGACAATATTTTTCAAGATGGCTAATATAAAAAGCGACGTAATGAAAATTTCTTTCCTTTGCTGCATGTGAAAGCCTTGGCAGGGGATTTTTTTTTAAAAAAAAAGTTAAGAAACGGTTAGATTATGAATTTTAAACATAACTATTGTGAAATGATTTAAGGAACACAACTCTTCAAGAAAATACACTTTTGAATACATCAGTTTTGAAAATTATACATTTATATTATAAAAAACTAAAATCGGACTTAAAAAGAATATAAGTTTGTGAATAAAATGGTTGTTATGTCAATAACGGAGTGCATGAAGGATTATAAAGCACTGTCAGAAAGGTATTTAGGATAAGAACAGAAATTTAGGTCTTTTAGCTTTCTAGTTTTGGAGTACCACTTTTATAATTGCAACACTTCGATAGTTTCATATTAGAAATACTTTGGAGGGTTCTTTGAGCCCCCCATGATCATTAACCTGAAGAGCTATTGTTGAGTCTATATAACTCTTCACCCCCTTTTTTTTGGAAATGTGATTGCACATTCTAGTACAATAAAATATTAGTGGTTTTATGGCTATGTTTTTGGGAACAACTTCTAATTTCCTTCTCCTTTAGATATGAGTTTTTAAGGCTTGACCATTATATTTGAGTTGAATATGAAGATAGGATATCTAGAAATATATTAGCCTCGAACATAATAACAAATGCTTAAATTCTCTACACAACCATCCTTCAAATCAGACAATCACTTATTCACAAACTTCGTGTGGGGAAAATAGTTTTCATTTCCCATCTCAAATGAAATATAACCAAGGTATATCTTTTTTATCAGAGGTTGAATCGATCATCACAAAAAAAATTAGGCCAAAAATTAGGATATATTTTGGGAAAATCAAAAGAGGAGCAAATGAAAGGCTTTCATAAAAATTCTCGTAGAATCGAAAATGAAATTTTCATTCTGTACATGCCAAATCATTAATTAGTAACTGCTTCCAATTTCCAAAAAAATCCCAATTGTGTCGAACTTTCCACCAGTTGTTACCCCTAAGAGTTGTTTATACCAATAAAGGAACGCAACAACCAAAAAGATTGTGGTGGAATGGATAGGATGGATCTCTCCACCCTTAACCAGGTTTGGATTCGAGTCCTAGGCATGAAAAAATTGTGCTAGGGAGCAGTTCCCCCTTTAATGTGCGTTACGTGGCACGAATTTGAATTAGTTGGGGTCCCATTGGATACCAGAAACGGATGGGAAACCAAAAAGAAAAAGGAATGCAATATTTTTACATACTAACCGTGTATTTACATAAGAAAAACTAAGTTATAACTATTTATTTCATCTCTTTAAATAACTATAAACTTGCACATAAATGTCATTTTGTTATTCTGTCCATCCGTCAATATTCCTATTCATGAATATTGTTAGTTTCATGATTAAAATCAATAATAAATTGGTGAAATAGCAGAAATAGGGAACATAGAAACAATCAATCAATAAACTTCACCTCAAACCCAAAATTTTGAAACTTAAGCAGTTCATACAAATAAGGGACAAAGTGAGGTTATTAGTGGATAAAGTATTAAATAATTGGCTTGCTGATGGGCTATACTGCAGCCCTTAGTGATGTTTCATTTACAAATTAAAGCAGTAACATGAGTTAACTGAAGACAACAGAGAAGGGAAGAAAAGTAAGTCTGGAAATAGTTCTCAGTCAGTTCAAATCTAAGCATCTTAAAATTCGAAGGATTTTGGAGAGTATATCTCATGTTAATAACAAATTGTAGAGGAAGTTTTGGAGATCAACTAAAAAACACATGAATAGTTATATCCGTGGAAACAAAGGCAAGGAGGAGTATGAAAAGTGTGTACATATAAAAACTTTATCTACTATATATGCAAATAGAAGTAAACTTACAAATTGACCTCAGTAGAGATTGATTGCGTTAAAATTTAGCCTCAAAAATTGATGGAAGAAATAGTATGGATGCCTGAGCATCAAGTATGTTGGGGTAACCTACGAGAGAATCAGATGACTGGTGGAAGAAGACATATTATTGAAGGAGACCCAGCCGTATTCTTCTAAAGGTGATCATTGGAGGTGACTTTTGAAGCGAGGGGTCTCTTCAAGTAGTCAGTTTGTAGCGTGTATTTGTAGGCTTCTTTTTCTTCATTTTTTTTTGTCAAAGTAAATAGGATAAACGTATTAGGTAATTTAACTTTTAAGTTAGGGGTTTCCTTCTTTTAATATAATATAGATAGATAGATATTCACCCATCATTACCAATATCCACTTCTTTGTGCTTCTATGATTAAACTCCAACCAACAACCTTTTACTTTCTGAATGACGTAGTATAAGACACATGGTATCACCGTTGCTATCTTTGATAAGTATACTGTAAGAGAAAAGAAAACCCAAGAAGATCCAGGATAATGCTAACAATACTAGAAAGAAAAATACCAATTTTATTGAGGAGTAACACAAGATGTTTCTCAGGTCCTGCTCTCATCACCATCTTTTCCATGTCAAGACAGCGGGTACCAAGAGGATCTCGAGCATCAAGCACTTCCAAAATGACATCCGAAGCATCAATTACTTTGACCAACTCCTTGTAGAAAGCCCTTTCAGAGTTATCTACATCAAAAAAACAAGTATCAAGATTAACGAAATAAAAAGAAGTAAAACCTCTAATTTCACTCCCACTTCCTTTGCTAACCAACCAATAATGAACATATAGAGAAAGCTTCCGCTTACCTCGTTGTTTAACAAAAGAAGATGAGCCATCATTTACCCTTCCTCCTTTAATTTCTTTATTTTTCGTCGAAGTCAGATCTTCCAGTTGGGACACATCATCATCCTCAAGCAGTCCAAGCTTTCTCTTCTTAGCCTGGAAAACAATGCCAGTGGGAGGTAAGCATGTGGACTAAAAATAACACCAGGAGGAAACGTAGGAAACCAGAACCCCAATAGCAAGAAACCTATATCGAACACGAGTTTTTTCCACCATTGACATGGGAGTTGGTCTGCCAAGTTCAAGGCTGAGATATCCCAGTAGCCTATACCTTGTAAGGATCCTCAATAGAGATGATAAAGTCATTGGTTCCACTCTGTTAATGTTTTTCTTTTTATCTGTATGCCACTCCCCGAGCACACAAAAAGTAGTAAATGTTACCTGAAAATGAGTGAGACACATTCTTTTTCTTTCTTAGTTCCTTCTTCCTTTTTTTCGGGGATTCTCTATTATCCCAGGAATATATCAGAATCAACAGCTGACAGTGAATATCAGCCGAGAAGCATTCCATTGGAAATTCAGCACAAGTAGACAGCAACAAGCATCAGAAATCAAACATTGTAACATAGCAAAAATACATCCTTTTTTTCATAAAACCAGAGCCTTTAAATTACAGTATAAAGTTAAAGTAGACAAGATGTGGAAAGGCATAGATAGCATGGAAACAAGTAAAGGAAGGAAAAGTTGATTACCCTCTCTTTACGGGCAGCTTTCTTCTGCTCCAATTCATCGAGAGCGCGAGCACGACGAGCCTCGAGAGCCTTGAGTTCCTGCTCCTTGAAAGGCCAGTCATTGGGAATTCCTGGGTCCTTCTCTACCTTAGGTTTCTTATTAAGTCCAAGCTTTTTGGCCTCTTTGGCCTTCTTCTTATGGTGCTCCTTTACTTTCCTTATTATCTTGTGCTTCTGCTTCAAAGACACCCTCTTGCTCTTACTCTCTGCAAAACATTTACATATTATTATCAAAACTAAAAGGACAATTGAATTAACAGGATAAAGGTTCAATTACTTACTCTTGCTTTTCTTCACCATTTTTGTTTTGCTGGGGTGATTGATAGCTGTCTCTCTGCACCTTCACAGATTTAACAAGGAAGGGGTTTTAGGGTTTTGGAGGTGGCTGGCTGCGGAAATAAAAATAAGGATGGGTCAATTATGCGGGTCCAGTTTTCGAGCCCCGATGAACGTATCAAAAAAAAAGTAAAAAACAAATTGATGGGGTGAGAGAGGCTCGAACTCTCGACCTCAGGATTACTCGCAAAGCTATGAGACCTACGCGCTAGCCAACTGCGCCAGCACCCCAATGTTGCTGTGTAGCATCCCTTAATATTATTTATCTAAATTCAAGGTGTGAAGTTCAATATGCTTACACAATAAATAATTAACGTTAGGCTAGTGTCAGTGGGGTACATAAATGAGGACAAATCACATGATTCTGTACTGGTCAGTTTTGAGCTGTCGAGTAACAATTCAAGATTACGAAAATAACTATGATAAAAAATTTGTTTGTTGTTTGTTCAAAAAAAAAAATTCAATTTAAATATTAACTTCATTAATGTATCAACATCTCCTCCTCTACAATTATTTTAATGCAATTGACATGGTTGAGATCTAAACAATACAAGTCGATAGTAGTGGAAGGACTTGATTTCATGTAAAGAACGAGTGAGTCATTTGATCACGAGAATTATTCATTTTTTCTGAATTAATATTTCACTTCATTTCAAAATTAGTGTTTGGTTATAAAATTTCTAAATCCAACTAGGAGTTGAATTTCAAATTTGAAAAAGTGCTCTAAATTATTTTTTCAACTACATCTTCATAAGTTTCAAATAATGTGTTATATTCTCTCCTTTACAAAAAAATCAAAAATAACTTCATCTTTAATTTCAACTTCATAAATTTTGAATAAAATAAAATATGTTTGAAATATATGACCAAACGCCTACTAAATTAATAAAAATAGCGATCGAAGATCTTTAAGTTGTTGAAAGTTTTTCTAAAGTCTTGATACACTTTTTTTCTCTACAATATGGGGTTAGAGAGAAAGTTGGTAATTCTTTGTATAGATGTTCAAGTATTTATTGTAAGATAAATTTTTAGACACATGTAGGTAATTATTTTTATAGATGTCCAAGTATCTGTCGTAAGACAAATTTTGGGACGTGTTTCTTTGAAAACCTTCTTCAAGAGTTGTTTTTGTTTATTATAGAATTCATAACAATCTCTTGTCAAGGTTCTACGAGAAGGAATTTGAAATTGTGGCACAATGACTCTCATGAAATTTTTAAACCCTTTCTTTTTAATAAAATTAAATGGCAACTCGTCAACAATTATCATTTTGGCTAAAGCTCTCCTACTTACTAATTGTTTAATTTTTCAAGTGTTAATTACCCCTTCCCTTGCTCCTATTGAAGATGGTAGAACATTTATAATTATTTGACTATCATTATGGTATGAGAAAGTTTAGGACACTTAGTCAAATGGTTATTCATTGACGACGTATCATTATGCTTTGAAGCATATACATATGTTTTTCCACAATAATTGTATTTTGCTTTGTGAGCTCCATTTTTATCAATGAACCTCTCAAAGTGCTTCCAACATATAGCCCTAGGTTTCATGGCTTTTCTTTTCTTCGAAGCTTCAACGTCTTCAAATTCATCTCTAGATGAAGGGTTAGGTATGCTTTCATTTGAAGCCCCACCTTCACTTATCCTACTTTCAGTTTCTGTCATCTGTGAAAAGTGAAAATAAACAAGACAAACAAATCAAATCTTTAAATTTCATTCAAAAAATCATACGAAAAAATAAATAAAAAACTTACAGAGTTACAGTCTGCTACAAGCGCAGTGATTTGTGAGAGATTTATGGTGGTGGGATGTCGTCAGTCGTCAATGTGTGAGAGAGGGTAGTGATACCAATGATTTGTAAGAGATTTGTGAGTCCGAAAGAGGCGGGTGACGAGTGTGGGTGAGTTGAGGGCACTGACTGATTCACCAAGGGATTATAAATTGTGAGTCTTTGGCTCTTTCCCCTTTGGATTAGGGATTTCATTTGTGTGAGTGTGAGAGTAATTGATAAGTGTAGTGGGTTGGACCTGATGAGTGATCATCGTGTCGAGTGAGTGAGTCTATGAGTGTAATGTATAATAGGCCCTAATGTATATACAATATATAGTATATATATAATTTTATTTTTTGGTTAATCAATTTTATTTTTTAAAACATCAAAAATCAAATCGAATTTCAAAAATTTAAAAATTAAAACCAAAACCAATCGAATTAATCAAAAAATCAAAATTGAAATTTTAAAAAAATTCAGTTCAATCAGTTTTTTCGATTTGAGCCAAAATATGCCCAACTCTAGTCACAACACAAAGCAGTTTGGCTATCCAAATTTACTGTTTTGAGAATTTTGTGTCGTTTACACAAACTAGATTCACTTTTAATGGCTATCTTATTTCAGATTTACCTGCTGAGATAACTGAATATTAAATAGGTATTTGATTGTGTATTCAAGGTGTATATACTCTTGTTTAAGCCAACAAAAGTTTTTTGAGCAAATTAGCACATTTGTTTGGTCTACAATTTGAACTTTTCAAGTTATGGTAGGTCTGTTTATTTGCTAAAAATTTAAGGTTTGTGTATAAACTTGAACTTGTACTCTCTTTGTTTGCTTGAGTATTTCACTTGTTATCTTGAAGCTTTCATTTACTTTCTCATCGCGTTATATCATCATATTGGTATTTCTCAATTCTTGCAGGATATTTGTTAACTCGTTCACTTGTACGAATTGCTTGACCCTTTTTCATTCTTTAAGTGAACGAATTGTTTGACCCTTTTTCATTCTTTTTGGGACTTTGTACTTCTCGTGGCAGTGACAATGTCACTCTATTGGCATGCCTCTCGATTCAAATCTTTTTTTTATTTTAATTTTGGATTTATGGCTTGTCATAATTATGAAAATTGTCCATCTTAAGTATGAACTAGCAAGCCATTTTTAACATGATTCTTGATTTTTTTGATTATTGGATTTTGGCCCTACTTGATACAGGGCTTTGGTCCTTCTCGATATTCAGTTATGCTTGGTGTGATGGCATGACATACATATTGGGCGAAATTTATAATTTAACAAACTCTCATAAAATAGTTCTATGAGATTTTTTGTCACTTGAGCCTTTAAATATGGACATTGATATTGATATTCGAAAATATTTCAAGGTTTGATATTTGATACTTTTGATATTCTTGTTAACTTGATTTATATATACATATATGTATATATATGTCATATTTGAGATGGCAATAACTTAGAAGAGAATTGGAGAACCTAATGGCTCCAAGCCCAAAGTTTATACACCACTAAGCTTTATGCTTAGCGATAGTTATTTTCTATCGTAGGTAATGTTCAAGAGCATATGACCATTTGAAGTAGACTTTTTGGCGCTTTATAAAAATCACACTTGCATATAGACATCTATATTTTGCATGGTTATGGGACTTGTACATGATCCATATATTACACTTATATATGTAATTTTAAAGGCTTGTTTAATCATAAGATCGTAAATTATAACTTAAATTTGGTGACTCGTTTGGCTGGTTTAGGGTGTGTAAACCCAAGTTTTGTAATGTATTAGGTTCACATTTTGGTTTGAAATTGTGTACAATGAAGGAAACTTGTGTTTTTCTTTTGATATTCACATGTTTGAAAATCATTTATAACATGAACCTATAGTGGTGTTGGATGAAAGGTAAAATTTAGTAAGAGACTTGCTTGATTATTTTTGAAAGGTGCTACCATCTTAAATTGATAATCTTATATTGTATGCTTGTATTTTATTTTTACTTGAAATTATATAAAGTACAAAATGACAAAATATTGCACTTTTAAATCCTTTTCGAATGGGCCTAATTTCGCTATTAGATTATAATGAATATGTTTTAAATTAATTTTTTTTATACATTATAAATATTAGATTAGTTTTTATTTAGTAAGGGGAATTCTCCCAAGAGGGTCGCTACAACAAGCATCTCTATCGATATCATACGTTATAAAAGAAGAAGATGATTCAAAAATACAAGGATTGTTACTATTCATATTTAGTCTTATAGATTTCCTTTCGTGTTCTGCCAAGATATATGTTACCATGTTAGTCTTCATCGGGATATGTCGCATCATCGGGCTACCCAACTAAAGGAGTAGTAATCTGCAATCAACATAATATGTGAAAATCATATAGTATGGTCATGCAAAGAGTTTAGGAGTACCTACGAGTTCGTCTTTATCATAATTTGCAATAAAAATTTTGATTGCGCTAATTTCATCCCATGTAGCAAGGCTATTAGTTTAGCATGATAAGCATTTCTAGCTTTTATGTTGCGTGAACAATCAAATATATATGCTCCTAAATGATCCTGTATTACTTCTCTTGTACCTATTCCCATTTTTTGGATCAAAAGAGACATCAACATTTAATTTGAGAAAGTCCTCTGAAGGATGATGCCAAAATACCAAAATTATGTTTGGGAGAGATGATATTTGGAACACAAGATACGAGATGATAGAATTCAAAGGAATTGAAGTTAATGTTGTTAATGGTAGAGGTGAGTCTGTATCACGACTCAACTACCGAGTCGCGCGAGCACCTACTTTAAGCACCTAGATAGGAGAACCTTTACCACCCGATCCAACAAATAATGCGGAAATCAAAAGTAAAACAAAAAACTAGCCTTTTTAATACTGAAAAATATTACAACTTTAGTACAGTGAAATTCTTTATAACAATGAATACAATCCCTCCCTAAGAACTAGTCTAAACATGTATAAGAGTTCTAAAGGAGAAATACAAGTAGAAAAAAGAACAGCTTCCACCATAGAAACAAAGAGTAGAAGCTGTTGCTGGTCACCACCGTCCTGTACTTAAGAAACATCACTGATCCTGCAACCAGACTATACCCAAAAAGGTATAGCAAGAGTAGTATCAGTACAAATAATACATACTGGTAGGCATCATCGATCAATCTGAATCCACCGCATACCATCATATAAGAAATCAAGAGAAATATGCAATATAAGTTACAAAAATCTAGTCCTTCGCCATCCACCATAGTTTCACCGCTAAGAATCTATACGTTCCATCCCAAGCCTTACTACCCTGTTCCACTGCCAACTCCCAAATTGGAGACTCCCCACCGTTCTATCCTGGTCAATACATAACACTAGGACTTCTCGAGGTCACACTTAACACTAAGACTTCCCACGTCGCACTTAACACTAACACCTTTCAAGTCACACTTAACACTAAGACTTCCCAAGTCACACTTACCACTAATCTGACAACTAAGTTCAGATCCAGACTACCATCCCTTGTTTCGGTCAACCAACCTGACCCTACAATCGGAAGTATGCACAACTACATAATAATTAGACCACATATATTCATGTTACCATTTACAAGTACCCGGACTGCCCAAGGATCCCTAGGACAATACCTACAATGTTCAACCTGTGACTCCTATCCCCACAAGGACAGACCCCACATTTAAGTACAACTACCAGGCCACTCATGGACCATTATGCAAAAATCAAGATTCAAGAAACAACTCGGTCTACTCATGGAACCTCAACATAACAACATCAATAAGTATAAACAAACCCGTATCAGACGTGGTATCTGATCCAACTAATATAGAACATGTACCAGGCATTGTATCCGAGCTAATTGATATATGTAACCCGTACCAGGTGTGGTACCCGAGCCAACCGATATGTATCCCATACCAGGCATGGTACCCGAGCTAACATAATGTCACATACAATCCAACAATCAACAATTAATGAACAATTCACACTTGTAAACCAATAAGCAACAAAGCCAAGTTCATTTTACATGATTGACAACCGGATATTTAGACAGTCATAATCCCATTTACTAACCATGCAATGCACATACAATACTAAGCGACAGTTACATGAACACATATTGTATTTGGAAAAATAACAACCATCACCTACACAGACCTGGTTCATAACCCCAACCTTGATGACCTGTCGGATGACTAACCCCCGGTTTACCATCTATACACATATAATCATCTACGTCAAATTTTGGACCCCTTCCTTTTCAGGTAAACACATTCCAGGGAATTTATCCCCTGGCAATAAGGTTGCAAACCCTTCATGTTCATCCCCGAGAACCGCTATAACCTAGCCAATTCTTTACCTATAACCATTACCAGTTTCTCGAACCTACCCAACAGTCATAGAATCCCTAGAATCTAACATCACTCACAATTAACAACACATGAATTAATCATATTACCCATAATAACATCTCCCCCTTCAGGCAACTAAATAATCAATACGATATCTCTTCAGACTCTGTGCCCGAAGGCCTAGGCATGAATCCTCTCATCATTCTATAACAACATTATCAAATGAAATATAGGTCTAAGTCTACTAAGATAAGCCTAGCCTACTTGGATGCCAAACATCAGTTGTAGAAGCCTCAACACCACATTCTGGCTCTGTAAAGGTGGTTCCTGACCGAGAGCAGGCCTGGAATCCATGGTTTCACCCTTCTTTAGCGAAAATCTTTCCTCTCCATTGCTACCAAAGCTTTGGAACAGCCTAGGAGGATTTTTGGAGCAACTCTCATCCGTTTTCCAACTGAGGAGGAGAAGTCTAAAATATTTCTGCATTATCAAGCTACTTCCTCCATCATACCGCTATAGCAGTGGCTGACCGCTACAACGGTGGAGCTATAGCAGTAGAAATTCCTGCTATAGCAGGGTGACATCAGCCTAGAAGAATTTCAAAATCTAAAATTTCCATCATGTTACCCCTACTTAAATTAAAACATAATTTAATCATTCCCAAAATCCGTGATAACGTAATTTTTAGAATAACAACTGGACAAGTCATTACAACAGATACCAATTCACCTATTGTTCATCTCTAAATGATCCATAAATGGATAGGAAAGAAGAAACTAATCTGGGAATCCCATAGTCTTACCTGGACCGCGTAATTATGACCCTACGTGAAACATAAAAATTTCCCCCTATCTAGTCGTACTTGACTCAACTGGAAATAATTTAATCCCACTCTGTCAAGGAAACCCTCCCTTTGAGCTACATGAGTGCTCGAGGAAATCCGAGGCCTCGTAGAATATCAAAGTGAAAGAATTTTCAAATGACTCAAAAAGGAACTTTTCCGCTCCCATAATGGCTTGCTGTCATGCCCCGAGGCTACCTCCTTAACGTAACACAAGACCTGGAACCACAAGTGTCCCAAGCTAACTCTTGGTCATAACATAACTCAAATAATTCAAATAGACAAGCGGAAGCATATTAGGAAGATCCGAAATCAAATGTAAAGATAAACAAGTCAAATAGGAATACAAATCCAAAAGGGGACTCACATACTGTCTATATCTGAAAAGTCTCTAACTGTCAATAGGAGTTGCTGGGACAAGAGCCCAGCTAACATAGAATCTAAAATGAAAGCATAAAGATGGACGCTTTAACTCTAGTCTTCGAATAATAAGGACTCACCAATAATCAGCGGAATATTTGGCATAGTCTAGCCACGAGTCTGAGGGCAGGTGCCTGAATCTGCATCGTAAAAGGATGAAGCGCAAAATGCGTCAGTACTACAGGATGTACTGAATATATGAGTCTATGTAACAATAAATATAAACGTTCTTGAATCATGCTTGAAAGACTGAAGTCATGCATAATAAGAGAATTCATGAGTAAAATCATAGTTAAACATAAGACATGAAAATAGAAGATCATCTTTTAAAAGTAGAGTATTCATATAACTTAAACTGGAAAGCTTTCATACGGGAGTTTATTATAACCGATAATAGACCATGTGAGCTACATGGAATCTAACTATATAACTCTAGTTAGCAAAGCTGTTCCAAACCCTGCCAAGGTAAAGAACACCATAATCCAACTATATCACCCTAGTTGGTAAAGTTGCCCTATGCCCCGCTAAGGCAAGGGCACCATGATAATAAAGAGTGGAACCACTTTCATAAGCCCATCGGGCGATACATAACCTACGTTGGCAATGTAGTTTTTGGACTTGGGTAATCGAACCCTCGTTGCTCGATGCTAAATACTACTCTCAAAATATATACATATAGCTCATAATACTCGTGACATATCTGATATCAAAACTGTTCCTAACTTAGGTAGACATATCTGGATGCCAAACCTTTCATAAAACATAGGGACATATCTAATATCCAGAACTGTTGAAAAAGTATAAGGACATATCTGATGCCATGCAATTCACAAATCATGAGTCTTAAGGCTTTGTATAACCATAATTCAAAGTATACTTTCCTTTTTAAAATCATAGCTTAAAGAATTAGGCATGCAATTTCATGAAAATAGAGGTCGTGTTATCTAAACATACCAATTTTACTTGAAGACATGCGATTCAATGAAATCATTCTAGAATTCATCATCAACATATGGGCTTTTGTAAACACTTAAGGAACCTCAATTAAAACATGGATAATGAATAAGAAGTCATGAATTAATACTTTAAAACAAAGCCCATCAATTTCTCTCAATTTGGGTAAGAACCCTAATTTAGAAATCCACAAATTCAATTTAGAAGATTGAAATTTCGGGTATAAGGGTGAAGGGATTCCCTTATTAAATACCCACATACCTTGATTGAAGCTAACCCAACTGGAATTGAAAATAAAAGGAGGCTTGAACTTGGAGCTTGAAAGAGTTACTTTCCTCTTTTGGTAGATGAATGAGGGAATAAGAAGGGACATAGGCTAATAGGTATAGAAATCATGCTAAGAATGGCCAAAATGACCTCATTTAGGAGTTAAAAGGGTGGGTAATGACTGGAATACCCCTGGGACTTAATTAGGAAAAAGTTATTTTAAAACTCAGCTTCAGGTTCCACGGGTCCTTCCTACGGATCATAGAAGTAACCACGGCTCGTGGATTAGAGTCATGGTTCCTGAGCTAAAATTCCAGGCTTTGGATAACTTTCCACGAACTAATAGGATGACCGGGAGAAACTTCTACGAGTCGTGGAACCAACTCGTGGTTTCTGGAGAGTTGACCACTCTCTGTCTGATTTCCACGGTTTGATTCCATGACCCGTGGAAACATCCATGAACCATGAAACTGACCCGTGGTTCTCAGACCTAAGGGTGGTCTGCAGGACTAGAATCACGAGTCCCTTTCACAACTCGTGGAACGATCCACGACTCGTGGACTTGACCCGTGATCCCTGAAAGTTCAAAAGTTCTGTAAGTTTTTGAGTTTAAAAGCTGGATCAAATTTTGGGGTGTTACAATATCTCCCCCTTGGGATCATTCATCATCGAATGAAGACTAAGTAAGGAAAACTGAAGAGAAAACAGCCCAACCAAGCAACAAAATAGGAAATCTGAAGAATAAACATGAAAACTGAGCTTTTCAACTTAAAACATGATAAAACTAACTCTGGAAAACATGAATGCATGCTAGGATCATGAGAGGAACCGATGGAATAGAATCAGAGGGACATACTAAGGAGGAAACTATTACCTCAAGCTGAAATTGAATCAAGAGAAAAGAGATAAGGGTACTTGGCTTTCATGGTTGCTTCTGCTTCCCAAGTAGCTCCCTCAACAAGTTGATTCCTCCAAAGGACCTTCATCGAAGCGACTTTCTTGTTTCTCAACCTCTGAATCTGATGATCAAGAATCTCTACGGGAATTTCCTCATAAGTAAGGTTATCCTTCGCACAGGGATAATCAAGGTCGGATCACCAACACACTTCTTCAACATAGAAACATGGAAAACCGGATGAACCGCTTTTAAACTTGTTGGCAAATCTAACTCATAAGCAACACTACCAACTCTCCTCAGAATTTGATAAGGACCTACATAGCAGGGACTAAGCTTTGTTTCTTACCAAACCTCATCAAACCTTTCATGGGTGATACTTTCAGAAATACCCCATCATCAACCTTAAACTCCAACTCCCTTCTCCTCACATCTGCATATGATTTCTGTCGACTCTGAGCGGTATTTAGTCTTTCCCTAATAAGCTAAACCTTTTCCATAGTCTCATGGACCGAATCTGGACCAATCAAAGCTGCCTCACCTACCTCAAACCAACCAATAAGAGATCTACATCTCCGACCATGAAGTGCCTCATAAGGAGCCATCTGAATACTAGAGTGAAGCTGTTGTTGTAGGCAAACTCAATAAGAGATAAGTGATCATCCCAACTACCCTTGGAATCAATCGCACAAGCTATCAACATATCCTCCAAAGTCTGAATAGTACGCTCTGCCTGGCCATACATCTGTGGGTGAAAAGCTGTGCTAAGCTTCACCTGAGTACCAAGACCTCTCTGAAACGATCTCCAAAATTGGGATATAAACTGGGTACGCCTATGATCTGAAATGATGGATAATAGAACACCATGCAATTGGACTATCTCACGGATGTAGAGTCTGGCATAATCCTTAGCCGAATTAGTAGTTTTGACTGCCAAGAAGTGGGCTGATTTGGTCATCCTATCGACAATCACCCAAATAGAATCGTGTTGCCTTCGATTATGAGGCAAACCTATAATGAAGTCTATATTGATTGCTTCCCACTTCCATGTAGGAAGGTCAATATCCTGAGTCATACCACTCGGTCACTGATGCTCTACCTTCACTTGCTGACAATTGGGACACTTAGCCACAAAATCGGCTATGTCCCTCTTCATACCATTCCACCAATAGACTTTCCATAGATCACGGTACATCTTAGTGGCACCAGGGTGAATAGAATATCTGGAACTATGAGCCTCAGTCAAAATCTACTTTCTCAACCCATCTATATCTGGCACACACAATCGACCCTAATAACGAAGCACACCATCTCCCCCTGGGAGAAAACCTCAACCCTTTGCTGATGGACTGCATCCTTTAGCTGAAGCAAAATAGGATCACTGTCTTGCTTTGCCTTCACTTCAGCTACCAATTCGGAACCATTCTGAACAATAATTCCACCTTCTGTCGAATCCATAAGGCGCACTCCTAGTCGAGCAAGTCGATGAACATCCTTGGACAATTCTTTCTTTCTGTCCTCAACTGAAGACACACTACCTATGGACAATCTACTAAGTGCATCCGCCACAACATTAACCTTACACGGATGATAAAGCACACTCATGTCATAATCCTTAAGGAGCTCAAGCCATATTCTTTGACGCAGATTCAATTCCTTTTGAGTTAACACATACTGAAGACTTTTGTGATCGGTGAATATATCCACATGGACACCATACAAGTAGTGTCTCCAAATCTTCAAAGCAAAAACCACGGCTGCTAACTCAAGATCATGAGTAGGGTAGTTCTTCTCATGGATCTTAAGATGCCTCGAAGCATAAGCAATTACCTTACCACGTTGCATCAACACACAACCCAAACCAATTCTAGAAGCATTACAATACACCACAAAATCATCTAGGCCCTCGGGTAGAGCCAACACTGGAGCTGTGGTCAACCTAGTCTTCAATTCCTGAAAGTTCTTCTCACATAAATCTGACCACTGGAATTTTACCTTCTTCTGAGTCAACCGAGTCAATGGGGCTGCAATGGAAGAAAATCCTTCCATCAAATCTCCTATAGTAACCAGCCAAACCCAAAAAGCTCCTAATATCAGATGGGGAAGTGGGTCTAGGCCAGTTCTTTACTGCCTCAATCTTTTGAGAATCAACTCTAATACCATATCTAGTCACAATATGACGGAAAGCAACAGACTGCATCCAAAACTTACACTTACTAAACTTAGCAAATAACTATCGATCCCTGAGAGTTTGCAACACAACTCTCAAATGGCCCACATGCTCCCCCTCACTCCAAGAATAGATAAGGATATTATCAATGAACACAATCACAAACATATCAAAATAATGTTTGAGCAATGATTTATCAAATCCATAAAGGCTTCAAGAGCATTCATTAAGCCAAAAGACATAACAACAAATTCATAATGACCATACCAAGTTCTAAAAGTTGTCTTCGAAATAACACACTCTCGAACCCAAAGCTGATGATAACCATATCTAAGGTCGATCTTGGAGAAGAAACTAGCACCCTAAAGCTGATCGAACAAGTCATCAATCCTAGGAATGGGATACTTATTCTTGATTGTGACCTTGTTCAACTGATGGTAGTCGATACACATTTTGAGGGAACCATCTTTCTTTTGCACGAATAAGAGCTGGGTCGAATAAAACCCTTATCAATGAGATCTTTCAATTGGTCCTTCAATTCCTTAAGTTTCGCAGGAGACATTTTATAGGGAGGAATAGAGATAGGGTTCATATCTGGAAGAAGATCTATTCCAAATTTGATCTCCCGCTCGGGAGGGACTCGGACAAATCTTCGAGAAACACTTCTGGAAACTCATTCACAACAGGAACAGACTGAAGAGATAGGGCTTCAGACTCCGTGTCCATAACCCGAACTATATGATAAACATAACCCTTAGAAATTATCTTCCTAGCCTTAAGATAAGATATGAAATGACCTTTCGAGGATGGAGGACTACCTTGCCACTCTAAAACAGGTTCATTTGGAAACTTGAAATTGACAACTCGAGTACGACAATCAACCGAGGCATAACAAGCATACAACCAATTCATACCAAGAATAACATCAAAATTAGTCATCTCCTACTCTACTAGATCCGCTGAATTGACTCTATGGAGTATTGAGATAGGGCAATTTTGGTAGATTCTTTTGGCTAGGACTGACTCACCAACAGGAGTAGAAACATAAAAGGGTTCTAAAAGCTGATCCATAAAAATCTCAAATTTGCATGCTACATAAGGGGTCACAAAAGATAAGGAAGCACCGGGATCCAATAAAGCATACACATCGAAAGAGAAGACTTTCAACATACTAGTAACAATGTCCGGTGAACTTTTCTGGTCCTGGTGAGAGGACATGGCATAATGGAGATTGTGGTGCTGACCACCAAAACTAAAAGCTTCACCCTGCTGGGCTGGTCGACCTCCTGATACTGCTGGAGCAGACTGAGCCCTACTACCTCCATGTCCCTTCTTAGCCGAAGGGAAATCTCTAATCCTGTGACCAACCTAGCCACATCCAAAATAACCACCTGAACCAGCTAGACACTCGCCGGGATGATTCTTTCCACATTTGGTGCAAATGGGGTAGGAAGACTCCTTTGCACCACTCCCCTGAGAATAAAAGCCCGTACCTCTACCAGACTGATCATGACGAGGCCTGGAGGCCTGAGAAGGAACACTAGTGGTAGAATGCATATGCCTTTTATGACTTGTTCTGAAAGAAAGATCGATGTCCGCCTCCGAACTTCTGATGGCTAAATCCCGAACCCTCAGATCTGACTCTTTTGTTCTCCTTTGCCATCTCCCTATGTTTGTCTCCCTCAATCTGGTGAGCATGAGTCATAAGTTGGGAGATACTCATATCACTTAACAACATAGAAGATCTACACTCCTTCTTTACCAAATACGAGACTCTATAGATATACTTGCTCATTTGATCTTGTGGGTCAGACACCATGGCAGGAGCGTACCTGGAAAGCTGGGTGAACCTCAACCTATACTCCTGAATAGTCATGAATCCATGTCTCAAGTTCACAAACTCCTCGGACTTTGCTTGCATTAACTCTCTAGGGAAGAACCAGTCAAGGAAAGCCCTCTCAGAACACTCCTAAGTCATAGGGACCACGTCCCTATCCCTAGCTTCCTTCCGTTGCCTGAACCAGATATGAGCTATATCCTTGAGTTGATAGGATGCTAACTCGACACTCTCAACACCAGCCACTTGCATCACATCAAATATTTTCTTCACTTTATCGATGAAATTTAGTGAATCCTCACTAACTTTTGAACCGCAGAACTCAGGTGGGTTCATACGGATAAAATCACGAACTTGGGCCGCTATCCCATCTTAAGGGTGGATGTGGATAGGAGACGAGTGGTTAGCCTGAGTGTACATAGTCTGGGCTAGCATGTGGATGGCGTTCCTGAACTCCTCATTCATGACCTCGAGGGCAGGAACTAGAGGAGCAATATTTCTAGTGTCTCGGTGAGGCATAGCACATTGAGGCATAATTAGAAACGTACAAGGAAAGGATTAGAGTGATATTAGAGTTAAAATCTATCACACGATATGATCATGAAAGAAATAAAGTTTTTCTAAGACATCTCATAACTTCCCTCTCATAAGTGTGGCGCGCTTCACACCCATGAAAGAGACTCTACTTGATGCGGCTTTCGGACATCCTAGAACTCTTGAACCTGAGGCTCTGATACCAAGTTTGTCATGCCTCGAGACTACCCCCATGATGTAACACGGGACCTGGGACAACAACTGCCCCAAACTAACCCTTGGTCATAGCATAACTCAGATAATTCAAATAGATAAGCGAAAGTATAATAGGAAGATCTGAAATCAAATATAAAGATAAATAAGTCAAATAGAAATACGAATGCAAAAGGGGACTTGCATACTGTCTATGTCTGAAAAGCCTCTAACTATCAATAAGAGTTGTGGGACAAGACCCCAGCAAACTCAAAATCTGAAATGAAAGCATAAAAATGGACGCTCTAACTCTAGTCCTCGAATAATGAGGACTCACCAATAATAAGCTGAATGTCTAGCGTAGTCTAGCCATGAGTCTGAGGGTAGGTGCCTGAATCTGCATTGTAAAAGTATGAAGCGCAAAATGCGTCAGTACTGAATATATGAGTCTATGCAACAATAAATATAAACGTGCTTAAATCATGCTTGAAAGACTAAAGTCATGCATAATAGGAGAATTCATGAGTAATATCATACTTAAACATAAGACATGAAAATAGAAGATCAACTTTTAAAAATAGAGTATTCATATAACTTAAACTGGAAAGCTTTCATATAGAAGTTTCTTATAACCGACAATAAACCATGTGAGCTACATGGAATCTAACTATATAACTCTAGTTAGCAAAGCTGTTCCGAACCCTGCCAAGGTAAAAAACACCATAATCCAACTATATTACCCTAGTTGGTAAAGCTGCCCTATATGCCGCTAAGGCAAGGGCACCATGATAATAAAGAGTGGAACCACTTTCATAAGCCCATCGGGTGATACATAACCTACGTTGGCAATATAGTTTTTGAACTTGGGTAATCGAACCCTCATTGCTTGGTGCTAAATACTACTCCTAAAACATATACATATAGCTCATAGTACTTGTGACATATCTGATGTCAAAACTGTTCATAACTTAGGTAGACATATCTGGATGCCAAACCTTTCATAAAACATACAGACATATCTAATATCCAGAACTGCTGGAAAAGTATAAGGACATATCTGATGTCATGCAATTCACAAATCATGAGTCTTAAAGCTTTGTATAACCATAATTCAAAGTACACTTTCCTTTCTAAAATTATAGCTTGAAGAATTAGGCATGCAATTTCATGAAAATAGAGGTCATGTTATCTAAACATACCAATTTTACTTGAAGACATGCGATTCAATGAAATCATGCTAGAATTCATCATCAATATATGGGCTTTTGTAAACACTTAAGGAACCTCAATTAAAACATGGATAATGAATAAGAAGTCATGAATAATACGTTAAAACAAAGCCCATCAATTTCCCTCACTTTGGGTAAGAACCTTAATTTAGAAATCCAAAAATTCAATTTAGAATATTGAGATTTTGGGCATAAGGGTGAAGGGATTCCCTTATGAATACCCACATACCTTGATTGAAGCTAACCCAACTGAAATTGAAAAGAAAAGGAGGCTTGAACTTGGAGCTTGAGAGAGTTACTTTCCTCTTTTGGTAGATGAATGAGGGAATAAGAAGGGACTTAGGCTAATAGGTCTAGAAATCATGATAAGAATTGCCAAAATGACCTTACTTAGGAGTTAAAAGGGTGGGTAATGACTGGAATACCCCTGAGACTTAATTAGGAAAAAGCTGTTTTAAAATTCGGCTTTAGGTTCCACGCGTCCTTTCCACGGATAGTAGAAGTAACCACGGCTTGTGGATTGGAGTCGTGGTTCCTGAGCCAAAATTCCAGGTTGTGGATAACTGTCCACGAACTAACAAGATGACCCGTAGAAACTCTACGAGTTGTGGAACCAACTCGTGGTTTCTGGGGAGTTGACTACTCTCTGTCTGATTTCCACGATTTGATTCCACGACCCGTGAAAACATCCACAAACCATGAAACTGACCCGTGGTTCTCAGACCAGAGGGCGGTCTACAGGACTGGAATCACGAGTCCCTTCCACGACACGTGAACTTGACCCGTGATCCCTGGAAGTTCAAAAGTTCTCCAAGTTTCTGAGTGTAAAAGCTGGATCAAATTTTGAGGTGTTACACTTGCTTTTCCGAGATAGTGGAGATTATACCGCCATAGCGGCACCGCTATAGCGAAAAGTCAACCACTATAGCGGTTGGCAACAGTTAAAAGGGGTGAGAAATGAGTTTCACGCCCGTTATCCCTTATTTTCATCCAAACCTCCTCCCGACCACTCCGCTCTCGATGTTGAAAAATCCAGGTAACTATCGTACACACTTACATTCTTGCTTTATTGCACGATTATTGATAGTTTTAAGGTTGAAAATGGTGGATTAGAGTAGATATTGTAGTTGGTTTTTGAATTTGAAAATAGGTTAGATTTTTATCGAATTTTCGAAGCATGGGTGCTTGCCTTACATTTACAATGCTTCCATAGCGTTCTGGCATAAGGATTATGGGATTTTTGGCCCAAAACAGGTTCAAAATGGTAGGGAAGATGAAGAGTTGTTCTTGATAAAAAGTGGTGATTTGGGAAAATTTTAGGGGTTATAATACCCAGATTTTTGCATAAAATAGTTGTAGGGCACCTTAGGAATACTGATCTGAACTTGGAATGTTAAAAATTATGATTTAGGTCAAGAGGCGCCAATGATGCACCTCTTGAAGTTCTGGGACAATGAAGACTGCTATATCGGAACCAAACTACTATAGTGTTCCCACTATCGTAAAGAAATTCCCGCTATAGCAGTATCGTAGTAGCGGAAGACCATCTGCTATAGAGGGAGGCCGCAGACAGTAGGGTCCGTGACATAGCCAAACATTTTGGTCCTTCTTTGCATATTAATTCCTTGCTTTCTACAAGTTCTAACCCCACCCCTTGCCACATTTTAGGTTTTGACTTACTCAATGGATGCTGTCCCGACCCGATTTCTCGGTCATGATGGCACCTACAACCCCCTCGTAGGCGAACCAATCCCCGTAGCCCAGAATGGTCAGTAATGGGTTACTATCTAACAATTTAAGCGGAAAAACAGTTTAATAAGCGAAAGCAAGGGAACAAAGTGAAGAAAATAGATAACAGGAATATACACATACATATGCGGAAGCTAATCCAAACCCAAAACCTGGTATCATAGTATAGAGCCGGATCTACATGTAAGGAGTACGAAAGGATCCAAAATAATATATACATAATGTCTCCGAGTAGTAATAGAGTACATAAAGCAAAAGATAAACTAAAAGCTAAGCCCCGGTCAACAAGAGCTCACCCTTAGTCTCAATAGTCCAAAAGATCTCCAAGGACGAATCGCGCGATCTAGCGGTGATGGCCCACACTAGGATCTGCACCAGAAGATGCAGAGTGTAGTATGAGCACCAATTGCAAAGCAACTGGTACCTAGTAGGTATCATAGGCCGACTAGGCACATATAAGATAAAAGAGTAGTAATGAACAAAATAGAAAACAGATGATCACAGAAGGCAACGAATAAATACACGGAAACTAGCCCAGAGGAAAGACAACATAAGGCAACATACAAGGCTAGCAAGTAGAATATATACACACAGCAGGCACATGTAAAAGTAAGAAATGGCGTACCTGGGATCCTCGCAATAACAGTATATAGTAAGTTTAGAAGTGAGCGGTATACTAGTAACCTCAAGTACAAGGGAAGGGAGGAGAAGAATAAGGATAGGCATGCTCGGAAAAATAGGAACAAATAACCAACTTAATCATACCAAACTCAAGCCAGGAACTAACAACCTCTCAATATCCAATCTCATATATATAACCATGACATGGTGTAGTATAGCGATAAAGTAACAAGTGCCTACCTACAGTTCCCCGATCACCCATAGGGGTATGCAAAAACCGGTTTAACCGATAAACCGAACCGATAAAAATATTATTGGTTTATTGGTATTGGGTTATTGGGTTAACGGTTTTTAAACGGTTTTGTAAAAAAAATTATTGGGCTATCGGTTCGGTATCGGTTTTAAGGTTTTAGTTAATGGTTAAACCGATAACCCAATAAGATTATATTTAGATTATATTTTTATTCATAATTGTATAATAGTGGCTTTAGATTTTAAATATACCCTATTATTTTTTGCATTTTATAGTTGTTGTCTTAGTGTTGTTGTTTTCTTTCTAAAGTCATTGGTTTGATAGCATTCTACCTATCAGTGTTGCTTTTCTTTTTGAGAAATTGCTACCGTTGCTACTGTATTCAAGTTTTCTACTTAATAAGAAAGAAAATAAGTTTATTTTAGTAATAACGTATTTGAATTTGCTTATGCTTGTAATTTGTATAGATGTTTATGCATGAAAGTAGTCTATATATGAAGAAGAAAATAAGAGAAATCAAAAATATTATAGCAGCATTTTCTTATCGGTTAAACTGATAACCGAACCGTTAAGGACCAAAAACCGATTAACCAAAAACCGATAACGAATATCTTATTGGTTTGGTTATCGGTTTTGCATGTTTACAAATCGATAACCGATAAACCAAACCGATAATATACAAAACCGAACCGAACCGACTGATGCACACCCCTAATCACCCATACAACCGAGGAACTCAATCAAGTGAAAACAAACCCTCCGGCCGCCCATACATCCAGAGTGTACACTAAACAAATAGCAAACAAGGGTGGAACCTCACACAAATGAATGATATGATATGATATGCCAAACTAAGTGTAACCACAGGGTCAGTATGTTACCCTCTCTGGTGCCCCAAAGGTCCAATAAAGGCGGGATCCATGGAAGAACTTCTCCCGAGTACATCTACTCTGCCGTACACCCCTCCCCCCGGTCACCCTTTTGCCCATAGCACATGGTCCAGAATGACAGGGTCCATGGAGGTCTACTTGTAGACCACATACTACACTTTTACCTCAAAATATCAGTCCGGAGTGCCACCGGATCCAAACTAGTACTCAGATGCTCAAAATGCATGCCTGAATTCTATCCAGGTCTAAATCAATAAAATAAGCCTCATAAACCCCTTCAAGGGTGCCCGGGCATATCCGGGTCTAAAACAGTAGTAAAATCAAGTCTGATGCTCGGCTTTACCGAGTATAATATCATTTCTCATCCATAATAGGGTCAATCTAGCACCTCGGCTCAACTGGGTCTAATATATTGCAGGAAAACTGTAGCAAATCTTTTCTTTAACCTTTCTTACCCCAAGAAGATCCATTAAGATGATACCAAACCATTCATAATCAATTTTACCTTAAATTGGCCCCACGGGCCATGCAAGGTTTAGAATTCATCAATAGAAGGCCCGAAACCAAAATTGTAGTAAAATCATGAAGAAAATCCTTTTATATGTATGATGATGGCATGCTCAATCACAATCAACAACCCAATGGTTCACAATCAACCTATCGGCTATGCACAGACTCTAATCGTTCTACAACATAAATAACCAGCTCTATAATAGTAATAACGATGTCCGAGACTCACGGACATTCCCAATATCCCACCAACTATGTTCCAGAGTCTATAAAAGGTCACACAGGACCACAAGGGTGAATAGAACATATAAAACAAATACTACACACATCAGAGGAAGAAAAAGTAACCGGACATGAATAAGCAGTCAAGGTCTGTGGTACCAACCTAGTAAACCCAACCCAAGGATGCCTATTAGTATAATTTTATCCTATATATGCGAAGTCTAAAGGGTTTAAACCGTAACCTACCTGTCGTTCGACGACAAGCTGCTGGGACAATGATATCCAAGCCCGAATCTCTCCGAGAGACCCTGAATGATGGTCAAACTATCATAAATATAAATAAAACATTAAAATGAGTCTAACGATACCCATAACACTATAAGAATAGCCGGGCCAAAATCCAAGTCACCAGCGAGCCCGTGGGCCTCGCAACCCGAAATTGAAAATGAAAACTCGCATTATGATCACAAGGATCATGTGAGTACATGCCTAGAAAATCAAGGAACTTGGGCAATAAATTCGAGCTAAAATAGCCCCTAAAGTTAAGAAACCCAATAATGGAATTTAAGGAATGAAAACCGGAAATTGACAAGAATCACCTACCAAAATGAGAGAAGTATGCCAAGGGATATGAATTGGATGAGTTCCCGAGCATGCAACACCATATACGAACAGATTCTACAAACAAAATTCGAGCTTGAAGAGATAGCAACAATGGTGATTTAGACAAATGGAGAAGAAAGGAGCTTTGGGGAAGGAAACTTACCAATAATTAAGAGAACAAGAATCTGTGAATAACAAATGATTTTCGCAGGCTTAAGAGCTGATTTAGAGCAGTTTGGAGAGTGTTGAGTGATATAGAGTTGAGGGAAATGAGAGATAAAGGCTGGAAAAATGAAATGGAAAAAGTTATATACTGCCCAGGGGTCCTTCATCGCGATCGCGAAGGGACCCCTCGTGTTCGCGGGGACCACGCTGGCTAGACCATCGCGATCACGAGATCTAGCCACGCAGTCGCGATGAGCAAAGAGAAAGGGGTTTCACCGTGGTCACGATAAGCGACATCGCAATGCGAAGAACAAGGGACCAGGTGCTTCATCGTGGTCGCGAGGGACGAGGCTCGCGATCATGATTAAGGCCTGAGGCCTGCACTTGCAACAACAAAAATTGCAACTTTTCCACAACTCTACGAGGCATTCCGGGCACAATCAAAAACTGATATTTAAAAACTAATAATGCTAACAGAGCAGAAACGATGTTCCAGACTCAATGGAATGGATGAAACTTCCATACGAGGTCATTTCAGAGAAATGTTGACCCAAGTCAACACTAACCAACATGCAACCAAACACCCAAAATGAGCCCAGCTCACCCGAAACCCTAACCAACCATCTACCTAACCCTAACTCAATATTTTAGAGCTGATGGAATCATCGGATTTTGAATCTGACGCTCCAATCATCGAAAGCTGATCCAAGTTACACTTTAAACTCCTGATAACCTGAAAACAAAAGAAAGAAACACAAAGACCACACCGGAAGTTCTCAGGCCTCAACTAAAGGTCCAACTAGACCAAACTCAACGCTCTAGAGCTAAAAGAACTATCAGAATTTGATTTCGAGCACGTTAGCTAAGAATGTTGACTAAAGTCAATGATATTCTAAGTTAAGGCTCTAAAAATAGGCAAACGGCCAAAACAACCAAACGAATGATCAGGGCACCAAACTATCGGTCCCAGCAAGCCGTAGATGACTTAGGGTCGCTACAGGGAAGCTCTAACAGTTCAATAAATGCATAAACATGAAGATGACCAGAAGGGTCATCACAATATCCACTACTAAAAAGACTTTCATCCTAGAAAGTCAAGAAGAAGGGAGTACCTGAAGGCTCGAACAACTGCGGATACTGAGCATGCAACTCACTCTTGGTCTCTTAAGTAGCCTCCTCGATCGGAAGATGCCTCTACTGATCTTTCACAACCAGAATCTCCCTAGATTTCAATCTCCTGATATCTCTGGCCAGAATAGCAATCGACTCCTCAACAAAGGATAAACTCTCATCTAACTGAACCGAATCCTACTGCAACACATGAGACTCATCTGGAATATACCTGCGTAACATCGAGATATGAAAAACTGGGTGAACAGCTGAAAATATCATAGGCAAAGCTAACATGTAGGCAATACCGCCAACCCTCTGTAGAATCTCAAATGGCCCAATGAACCTGGGGATAAGCTTGCCTCACTGAACAAATCTCATCACGTCCTTCACGGGCGATACTCGAAGGAATACCAAGTCACCAACACTGAACTCCAAGGCACGAAGTCTATAATCAGCATAACTCTTCTGCCTACTCTGGGTTGCTCTAAGTCTATCCTGAATCAAATGGACTCGGTCCAAGGAATCTATGAGTAAATCTGTACTCTGCGATCTAGACTCTAAACCATCAACCAACCAATTGGCGATCTGCAACGCCTATCATACAAGGCCTCAAAAGGTGCCATGTCGATGCTCGAATGAAAGCTATTATTATAAGAAAACTCGGCCAAAGGCACAAACTGATCCCATGAACCTCCAAAGTCAAGAACACAAGCCTGAAGCATGTCCTCCAGGACCTGAATAGTCCTTTTAGACTGGCCATCTGTCTGAGGGTGCAAAGCAGTACTAAGCTAAACCTCTGTACCCAAATCCCTCTATATAGATCTCTAGAACTGGGATGCGAACTGAGTGTCGCGGTTTGAAATGATAGAAGCTGGGACCCCGTGCAACCAAACAATCTCACGGATGTAAATCTGAGCTAACCTCTCAGCACCGTAAGAAGTCTGAACTGGCAAGAAGTGGGCCGACTTAGTCAGCCAATCCATAATCACCAAAATAGAATCAAAACCCTGAGAAGTACGAGGCAAACCAATCACAAAATCCATAGTAATCCCTTCCCACTTCTACTCAGGAATGGGAAGTTGCTGCATCAAACCACCAGGCCTTATGTGCTCGAACTTAACTTGCTGATAGTTCAAGCACCAAGATACAAACTCTGCTACATCTCGCTTCATACCGCTTCACCAATAAAGCTGTCTCAAATCTCTATACATCTTCGCTGCGCCAGAATGAATGGAGTATCTAGAACAATGCGCCTTACGAAGTATCAACTGAATCAAATCTCTAACCCTCGGAACACAAAGTCGACCACCAAACCTCAAAATACAATCAAAACTAAAAGTAGCTCGGCTTGCCTCACCCCAAACTATCTGATCACGAAGGTCACACAAACTCTGATCCTCGAACTGTCGGCTCTGAATCTGATCAACTAGAGTAGAACAAACATCAACACTGGCAAGAACTCTGCTAGGATCCGACAAGTCAAGCCTAACCAAATGGTTGGCCAAGGAACAGATGTACAGGCCCAATGATCGCTCAGAAACTGAAAGTGAAGCTAGGCAGCCCATACTCATCGCCTTTCGACTCAAGGCATTTGCTACCACGTTTGCCTTGCCCGGATGGTATAGAATAGTGAAATCATAGTCTTTCAGTAGCTCAATCTATCTCCTCTGCCTCAAGTTCAGCTCTTGCTGACTCATAATGTACTGAAGACTACGGTGGTCGGTGAATATCTCGCAATGAACTCCATATAGGTAGTGCCTCTAGATCTTGAGAGCGAAGACTACCGCTGCCAACTCTAAGTCATGAGTGGGGTAGTTGCGCTTGTGAACCTTCAGTTGCCTCGATGCATATGCTATCACTCGACCCTGCTGCATCAACACAAAACCAAGACCAACCTCAAAAGCATCACAATACACGGCGAAACTCTGACCCTCAACCGGCAAATGGGGCTGAAGTCAATAAGGCCTTAAGCCTATGGAAGCTATCCTCGCACTGATCCGACCACTGAAATGGAACATCCTTCCTAGTCAGCATAGTCAAGGGTGCTACTATAGAAGAAAATCCTTGAACAAACCGTCTGTAGTAACCCGCTAACCCAATAAAGCTGCGAACCTCGGTGGCAGTTGTAGGTCTAGGCCAATAACAAACTGCTGAAATCTTACCCGGATCAACTCTAATCCCATACTTAGAGACCACGTGCCCTAGGAAGGCAACTGACTCAAGCCAAAACTCACACTTTGAGAACTTGGCATAAAGATGATAATCTCTCAAAGTCTGAAGTACAGTCCTCAAGTGCTGCTCACGCTCATCTCTACTCTGGGAGTATACCAGGATGTCATATATGAAGACTATCATGAACATATCCAAGTACGGGCTAAGCACCCTATGCATCAAGTCCATGAAAGCTACGGGGGCATTAGTCAACCCAAAAGACATCATCAGGAACTCATAATGGTCATAACGTGTCCTGAATGCTGTCGTAGGGATGTCCTTAGCCCTAATCCTCAACTGATGGTAGTTGGACCTCAAATCAATCTTTGAAAACATGGCAGAACCCTGAAGCTAATCAAACAAGTCATCAATCCTCGACATCAAATACCTATTTTTTACTGTCACCTTATTCAGCTGTCGGTAATCAATACACATTCGCATCGACCCATCCTTCTTCTTCACAAAGAGAACAGGAGCACCCCAAGGTGACACACTCGATCTAATAAACCCCTTAGATAACAAATCCTGGATCTGATCCTTAAGCTTTCTCAACTCAGTAGGAGCCATACGATAAGGAGGAATGGAGATGGGCCTCGTGCCCGGATCTAACTCAATAGCAAAATAAATATCTCTTTTAGGTGGAAGGCCTGGCAGGTCGGTAGGGAACACATCTAGGAAGTCTCTAACCACATGGATAGACTCAGGAGACAGAGGGGACCACTAGCATCTTGGACATATGCTAGATAAGCTAGACACCCATGAGAAATCAACTTCCTAGCTCAAAGACAAGAGATGATCCTAGACGGTGCGCGGCTGATAGAACCCTGCCATACAACCGGGGTTACATAGGGTACAACTATGGTAACGGTCTTGGCATAAAAATCAAAAATTACGCGGTGAGGGGATAACCAGTCCATGCCCAATATCACATCAAAATCTAACATATCAAGGATCATCAAGTCACCCCAAGTCTCTAAATCACCAACAGATAACATGCAAGATTTCACAATCCGATCCACTACTAAAGAATCTCCTACTGGGGTCAAAACAGAAACATGCACAGATAACGGCTCACTAGCCAACCCCAAACAAGGCAGAAAGTAGGAAGATACATAAGAAAATATGGATCCAGGATCAAATAAAGCCATAGCAGACTGATGGCACACAAAAATTGTACCTGTAATCACAGCATTCGAGGCCTCTGCCTTCGGTCTCCCAGGGACCGCATAAAACTGACGACAACCTCCACCGGCCCAACTGCCATCCCTATCACATGATCTGCCACACGGGGCACCACCCCTAGCCTAACCACCACCCCTTTTGGCTAGAGGCTGAACTGCTCGTAAAGGTTCGGCCGTCTGAGCGACTGACTGAACTGTACCCTGTTGGGGGCAATCTCTCGCATAGTGACCAACCATACCTCACTGATAACAAGGCCCTGACGGCCTGAACTAATGAGATAGACTAGCAGAACCTGAATGGCCACCACGACCTGATGCCCCAGATGCTGCACCCCTCGAAGACTGACCCTGCTCGAACTGAGAACTACTAGAAGTCTGAAGTAAAGCTTGAACCGGTCGGCTAGACTGACCCTGGTGCTGCTGTGGCTGATAACCCCAGCCCCACTGGCCTGAACCCCTACCACTATGACTAGAACCACTATAGCTACCTTGATAACGAGGTCAGATCTCTCTAGCCTCCTGATCATGTCGATGCAAGTCCTCTACAGTACGAACATAGTCTGCAATAGCCTGAAACGATCGACCACTAGAAACCAATATCTTAGCTGGCTGTCTAAGCTCTGAGTGGAATCCCCACATAAATTTGCGAATCCTGTCCGACTCAGTCGGAATAATCATTGCTTCAAATGGGGCAAGCTGATGAAAATGGGTCTCATACTCAGATACGAACATGGACCCCTGTATAAGCCTGGTGAACTGCTCCCAGCGATGCTCACGATCACTCTGAGGTAGGAACTTGGCCATGAAGGCCTCATAAAACTCGGACCAAGGCATCAGAGGTGATGTAGAAGGTCTGCAAGCAACCTGTGCCCTCCATCATAACTTCGCTGGACCCTCCAACTGATACACAGTATATCTAACCTCGTGAGTCTCTAGCAAACTTAGATGGTGTAACATCTCCTCACAAGTAGTAATGAAGTCATGTGGGTCCTAACCCAATGTACCAGTGAATCTCGGTGGTGCCAATCTAGAAAATCTACTCAATTCCTTCTGCTCCCCATCTGTCATAGCTAGGCGAGGAGCAAAAGGCTGTGCAATCGCTCGAACTGGAATAACCTTAGCACGGGGAGCCGCAGTAATAAGCTGCGCTCCTGAACTCTGAACAACCAGGGCTGCCCCTTGAGCGGATTTCTATGCTACCTCAGAAGGTCTCTCCCCTATCATACCCAATAGCTGAAGTAGTAAACCCCGAATATCTGAAGACTGAGCTGGGGCTGAAGCTGGCACATGAACTGGTGTTGGAACTGGTACTGGAGCTGGTGGTACCTGGGTTGTCCCCGGGTCCACATGTTGCGGCTCAGGAGCAAACTCTGGCTCATGATCAAACTCGGGCTCTATCTCAACTCTAGAAGCTCTAGCAGGTGCCGCTTCTCTGGGACGTCCTCGACCCCTACCTCTGACCTTGCGACCACCCCGACCCCTAGCTAGAGTCGAAGGCACAGGGGCAGGAGGCTCCCTTCCGCCAGAAGCCAAAGACCTTATACGAACCATCTAGGGAAGAGTGAACCGGAACAAGTGAGATTTCCAGAAACTTTCAAGGATACCACGCATGAGATAGAAACAAGAAAAGTCCATTTTTCCTAAGATGTCACCATAACCTCCCAAAGATTGAGTACGGACGTCTCCACCCCAATCCTCAGGACTCTACTAGACATTGGCTCCTATATTGATGACACCGATGAACCTAACGCTCTGATACCAAGCTATCATGACCTGATTTCTCTATCATGATGGCACCTACAACCCCCCAGTAGGCGAACCAATCTCGGTAGCCCAGAATGGTCAGTAATAGGCTACTATCTAACAATTTAAGTGAAAGAACAGTTTAATAAGCGAAAGTAAGGGAACAAGGTGAAGAAAATAGATAACAAGAATATATACACACACATGAGGAAGCTAAACCAAACTCAAAACCTGGTATCATAGTATAGAGTCGGATCTACATGTAAGGAGTACGAAAGGATCGAAAATAATATATTCACAATGTCTCCGAGTAGTAATAGAGTACATAAAGCAAAAGATAAACTAAAAGCTAAGCCCCGGTCGCCAAGAGCTCACCCTCCGTCTAGATAGTCCAAAAGATCTCTAAGTATGAATCACGCAATCTAGCAGCGATGTCCCATACTAGGATCTGCACTAGAAGATGCAGAGTATAGTATGAGCACCAATTACAAAGCAACCGGTACCCAGTAGGTATCATAGGCCGACTGGGCATATATAAAATAAAAGAGTAGTAATGAACATAATAGAAACCAGATAGTCACAAAAGGCAATGAATAAGTTCACGGAAACTAGCTCCGAGGGAAGACATCAAAAGGCAACATACAAGGCTAGCAAGTAGAATATATACACAGAGCAGGCACATGTGAAAGTAAGAAATGGCACACCTGGGATCCTCGCAATAATAGTATATAGTAAGTTTAGAAGTGAGCGGTATACCGGTAACCTCAAGTACAAGGGAAGGGATGAGAAGAATAAGGATAGGCATGCTCAAAAAAACAAGAACAAATAACCAACTTAATCATGCCAAACTCAAGCCAGGAACTAACAACCTCTCAATATTTAATCTCATATATATAACCATGACAGGGTGTAGTATAGCAATAAAGTAACAAGCACCTACCTACAGTTCCCCGGCTGCCCATGCAATCGAGGAATGCAATAAAGTGAAAACAAACCTTCCGGCCGCCCATATAATCGGAGCGTACACTCAATAAACAGAAAACAAGGGTGGAACCTCATACAAATGAATGATATGATATGATATGCCAAACTAAGTGTAACCACAGTGTCAGTCTATTACCCCCTCTGGTGCCCCAAAGGTCCAATAAAGGCGGGATCCATGGAAGGACTTCTCCCGAGTACATCTACTATGCCGTACACCCCTAACCTTGGTCACCCTTTTGCCCGTAGCACATGGTCCAAAATGACAGGGTCCATGAAGGTCTACTCGTAGACCAGATACTACGCTCTAACCTCAAAATATCAGTACGGAGTGCCACCAGATCCAAACTAGTACTCAGATGCTCAAAATGCATGCCTGAATTCTATCCAGGTCTAAATCAATGAAATAAGCCTCATAAACCCCTTCAAGGGTGCCCGAGCATATCCAGGTCTAAAACAGTAGTAAAATCAAGCCCGATGCTTGGCTTTACCGAGTCTAATATCATATCTCATCCATAACAGGGTCAATCTAGCACCTCGGCTCAATCAGGGGTAATATATAATAGGAAAACTGTAGCAAATCTTTCCTTTAACCTTTCTTACCCCAAGAAGATCCATTAATATGATACTAAACCATTCATAATCAATTTTACCTTAAAGTGGCCCCACGGGCCATGCAAGGTTTAGAATTCATCAATAGAAGGCCCGAAGCCAAAACCGTAGTAAAATCATGAAGAAAATCCTTATATATGTATGATGATGGCATGCTCAATCACAATCAATAGCCCAACGGCTCACAATCAACCTATCGGCCAGGCACAGGCTCCAATCATTCTACAACACAGATAACCAACTCTATAACAGTAATAACGATGTTCGAGACTCATGGACATTCCCAATATCCCACCAACTATGTTCTAGAGTCTATAAAAGGTCACACAGGACCACAAGGGTGAGTAGAGCGTATAAAAACAAATACTACACACATCAGAGGAAGAAAAAGTAACCGAACATGAATAAGCGGTCAAGGTCTGTGGTACCAACCTAGTAAACCCAACCCAAGGTTGCCCATTAGTACAATTTTATCCTATATATGAGAATTATAAAGGGTTTAAACCGTAACCTACCTGTCATCCTACGACAAGCTGCTGGGACAATGATATCCAAGCCCGAATCGCTCCGAGAGACCCTGAATGATGGTCAAACTATCATAAACATAAATAAAATATTAAAACGAGTCTAACAATACCCATAAAGCTATAGGAATAGTCGGGCTAAAATCTGAGTCACCGGCGAGCCCGTGGGCCCCGCAAATCATGCCCAGAAAATCAAGTAACTTGGGCAATAAATTCAAGCTAAAACAACCCCTAAAGTTAAGAAACCTAATAATGGAATTTAAGGAATGAAAATCGGAAATTGACAAGAATCACCAACCAAAATGAGAGAAGTATGCCAAGGGATATGAATTGGATGAGTTCCCGAGCATGCAACGCCACACATGAATAGATTCTACAAATAAAATTCGAGCTTTAGGAGATGGCAACAATGGTGATTTAGACAAATGGAGAATAAATGAGCTTTGGGGAAGGAGACTTACCAATAATTAAGAGAACAAGAATTTGTGAAGAACAAATGATTTTCCCAGGCCTAAGAGCTGATTTAGAGCAGTTTTGAGAGTGTTGATGATGTAGAGTTGAGGGAAATGGGAGATGAAGGCTGGAAAAACAAAATGGAAAAAGTTATATACTGCCCAGGGGTCCGTCATCGCGATTGCGAAGGGATCCCTTGTGGTCGCGGGAACCACGCTGGCTAGACCATCGCGATCGCGAGATCTAGCCGTGCGATCGTGATGAGCAAAGAGAAAGGGGCTTCACCATGATCGGAATAAGTAACGTCGCGATGCAAAGATTAAGGGACCAGGTACTTTATCGCGGTTGCGAGGGACGAGGCTCACGATCGCGGTTAAGGCTTGAGGCCTGCACCTGCAACAACAAAATTTACAACTTTTCCATAACTCTACGGGGCATTCCGGGCATAATTGAAAATTGATATTCAAAAACCAATAATTCTAACAAAGCGGAAATGACATTCCAGACTCAATGGAATCAACAAAACTTCCATACGAGGTCGTTTCGGAGAAATGTTGACCCAAGTCAACACTAACCAACACGCAACCAAACACTCGAAATGAGCTTGGCTCACTCAAAACCTGAACCAACTAGCTACCTAACCCAAACTCAACATTCCCTAGCTGATGGAATTATCTGATTTTGAATTTGATGCTCCGATCATCGAAAGCTGACCCAAGTTACACTTTCAACTCCAAATGGCCTGAAAACAAAAAAAGCAACACCAAACCACTGAAAGTTCTCAGGCCTCAACTAAAGGTCCAACTAGACCAAATTCAATGCTCCGGAGCCAACAGAACTGTCGGAATTCAATTTTGAGCATGTTAGTTAAGAATGTTTACTAAAGTCAACAATATTCTAAGTTAAGGATCTAAAAATAGGCAAACGGCCAAAATAACCAAATGAACGACCAGGGCACCGAACTACCTGTCCCAGCAAGGCGTAGATGACTTGGGGTTGCTACAGGGAAGCTCTAACAGTACAATGAATACGTAACTGCGAAGATGACCGGAAGGGTCATCACAAATGCCAACTAAGAACACGTTGTTATGATCGATTTCGAAAACTAAGGTTTCAAAATCTTTTCATAACTTTTGGCAAAAAATCATTTTTTATTTGATTTTATTTTGAAAAAATAATTAAAAAGAGAGTCGCCACTTAATCTTAGGAAAATTAAGAAACCGTTTAAAAAAGGTAATTTTAGGAAAAAACCTTTATTTGAAAAATCAGAGTCTAGGTAAGGGTTCAAGTTAAATGCGAAAGAAGGTGTTAGGCACTTTCAAAAATCCACAAAGTGTGGTTCCCGACGGATTTAAAATATTTGGCTAATTTTAAAAATTCTTTAAGTTACTTGAAAAATTATAAAGTTATTTGAAAATCTTAATTAAAATGAATAAATTTTGTTTGCGACTTAAACATTCATATTTATTTCAAAAAATGAAATAAATTAAACGTCAAAGTTTTCAAAATAATTCTAACTTAACAATTTTATCCGATTTAAGCCATTGAGTTAAAAAATTAACCCAATTTTTTAAACATGAATTTTGAGCTACTTAATAAGTATGAAGGGACATAGAAAATTCCCCAAGTCATTCTACGAGCTAAAGTTTGCCTAAAATTGAATTATGGTAATCAACCATGCAAGTAAGCCATTTTGAAAACGAATTTCAATATATAAATGGACCTCGATAAATAAGTTCAAAATCTTATGAGGATTCATCTAAATTAAAACAAAAATGCCAAGTATTTAAATAATTGAATAATACACAAAGAATGAAGAAATGAGAAGAGAAACAAAGTTGGGCCTAAGTCGGCTCTCTCACGAGCTGCTGCTACTGTGCATCAATTGTTTGAGCTTTTTAAGCCCATTTTCTTGCCATACTGTTGTTGTGTCGTTCTCGGACTTGTGAGTTCAAATACTTACTTCGCTTTGATGAACTTTAAGGAGGTCAACTCAAAGTATGCAAAGAAATGTGGAGTCCAATTGGACTTGATCAGGAGAATTCATGCATAAGAAGAATAAGAGAAGGAAATAATTAGCATTCTACTCAATCTCATCATAAAGTAAATAATTTGCTGCTAAATTAAGTCACCATAGCTTAATAAAATAACTTAAAAGAGGAAAGAATTGCTTTCCAAACTTCAGATCAAAACATATAGATATATTCGAAGGAAATTAGCTTAAAAGATATATGATTTATGTAACAAGATACACAATGGTTACTTTAGCCTTAAGAAATGCTTGTCCAGAACTTGAATAATATGGTTCAAACATAGAAAACTTTTACACATATATTTAATAGGCCTTAAAGGAGTGCACGTAATAAAATTTAGGGATGCCAATTTTATCCTTTAAACCAGTGCAAATACCAATGGATTTTAAAAGATAAACAATTCTTAAGGCAAAACTTTTTCACAATGAAATAAAATGCCTTGAAGTATATTAAGTTCGCAACAAAAGATATGGCTAACTACTTGGGAAGACATACCATTCTAAAACATATATCAATTATAGCCAAGGACTTGTAAACAGGAGAAAAATTGAGCAGCAGATTTATTTTGAGCAAAAGATAAGCAAACAAATTACACTTCTTGCTTAAAAGGAACATATGTGAACTAAAAAAGAAAGGAAAGGATCATCTCAATTAATCAGATAGTTTAAAGGAAACAAATTAGTTAAGGAAGTAGTAGAATCTACAGAGAAGAGGAAATTGCTTTAGGCTAAAACACTCAATCAAATGGTATTAAGAAGATAAACAGAGAGTTAATCCATGCTTTGAATATCTCAAGAATCTTTGAAAAGGACTGAAATTCTAATTCAACTAAGGTTGGATTTCGTGAAATATGAACAAATTTACAGAAATGCTAGAGCGGAAGTGAATGTCTAATACAAACAAAGTTTAAAATTCGACTTAAACTAAATGAAACACATAAGTAAAGATCAAGCAAACATTCAAAACTAAAGCAGATTTCCTCCGCGATTAAACGAATATCTTCCTAGATTTAAACTAGGTACAGTCGCTCCCCAATGTAGTAAACAAAGACAACAACTACTCAAATGGAAGACAGGTTGCAACATATATGAAATCACTTGTTGAACTCTTCATTTTAGAATTAAAAGTCTTGCAATTTCAGAAGACAACCAATACCCTTAAACAAGCTAAAAACCTTAAAGGAACATACCGATTACCTAATCTACTTTCTCGAACATGATAATGAAGGAAAGAACCGGAAAAGCCACTAACTTTTAGCAATACTGTTTTGTAACAGTAACAATGACTAAGTAAAGCAAAATAGTATTAAAATAGAGATGATGGAACCAAAGGATTTGAAATCTTTTAAGAACGAATTTGTTTCAGATTTATCCAAGACGTGACTATTACTTTAATCACACTTTGGTAGTTTATTGAATAGACAAAATGGATTCATACTAGCCGATGATGGCTCTCGTCCTCTACTTAGCGATTGAGAGGATTCATTAAATATATACCCAACCACTTAGTTCACTGGATGATCACAAAATACACGTAAATGCTCATTGTAAGGGACATGAAACTTGGAGGAAAATCAAAATGAAGTAAAAGAAATACTAAATGTCAAACTTTATTCAATGCTCCAAACTAAATCCAATGCTTCCTCTATACACACAAAAATCACAGCAACCCTTACACGATCACACAAACAGCAGCTTCAATCACACAAAAACTCTAACTCTCATTCACAAGAACCTCACCAAAATTTAATCAGTCTCACACCAACATCAAACACATGTTTTCATACAAGACCAGTCCAACCAAACAATTACTTAAGTCGTAACAGTAATAAAATTTCACACCATAACAATTAAACGTGAAAGAAAGGATGAAAAGAATGAAACCTTTACCTATTTCTGGGCAGCAAATTTAGAAAGACGAGTTGCCGAAGATGATTCCAACACTTTGGATTGAGATAGACGTGAAAACAACCACAAATTACTATGATCCAAGAACTCCTAAAACTTTATATGGATTTTTTCCTCTGCAACTCTTGGTTCTTATGAGCCAGAGATTGACTCTCCAAAAGACTCAAAGAATTTCCCCAAAAGCAAGCCCTTAACAATGAAAAGAGAGAGACAATTTATAAGAGAAATTAGGGTAAAAGAGGGGGGAAATCCGATGGGCAAATTGGGGAAAAACCCTTGAGGAATTTGAATTTCAAACGCGAATTCGTGCTAGCCAAGCCAAAATCAGCCACGTAGTATATGATTTGCACAATTTTCGAGTGGATTTGAATGGATTTTAGGAAAAGAACATTGGGATGCTACCTAAGGCTAAATCTAGAACCTTTTCAAACATCCAGCGCATCAAAATCGTACTAGGGAATGATAACGAAGGGATTGGATGGAATTTTGACTGATTTCTAAGATTTGAGGCATCATTTGATGGGCTAGCAGCTGCATTTTGATGTTGTTCAATGGAGGTTCTGGGTTCGTTATTTCTTTGGTGAGAAAGGAGAGAAAGTGACGAGAGAGATAGAGGAGACGAAGTGCATCTATTAGTACAGTGCGCTCTTTCTTGGGGAATTTGAGGAGCATGGTGGAGCGTGTGGGAATTGAGGGAGAATATATGTGAGGTGTGTGTATATGTGTTGGGGGAAATAGGTAGGTGGGCTGGGTCAAGGGAAAGGTTTGGGCTAGTTTTGGTCAATTTTTGGGCCAAGAATAATGGGCATGGAAAGCTGATTTAGAAGTTAAGAATATGACCAAAATGTATTAAACTTTTAGCCAAATTAAATTGAAATTGTGACCAAATTGACTCAAATTATTTGAAATTGACATGAATGAAACTAAATTAAGATAAATTAATTATGTAATTAACCAATCAAGCTTCTTAACATAACAAAGTAAAATCATTACTTTATAAAATAGACTAATTATATTAATTAGACTATAACTTAATCAATTTTGATAAAATAAACTACTAACTCAATTAAACACTTGTTTTATATAAAAGATGATTTTTCAAATAAATATTGGAATTACGTATAGCATATATATATTATAGGATATACAAAATATTTCTTTTATTGCAAAAATGACAGAATTGCTTTGCAAATATTTTAATTTTTTAAAATTATTAAAATTGAAAAAGCTCAAATAATTAACTAAAATTGTGGAGGGCCAAAATTGAGTGTCAACAACTGCCCCTCCCTTTGAGTTGGGTAGATGTAAGGAACCCTGGGCAAAGAGAATTGACCATTCCAATTTTGTCTGACCATAAATTCATCTTTTGAAAGTTATTGGTTTAGCACGAAGTTCAAATAATTATGGCCGAACCTCGGTAGTGGGTTTCCTACATATCTCAGGTTACATAAGAATTCAGGCCACTTATAGTTCAAGATGCTTGATTTTATGCACAATTTTCAAAGAATTCAAAAGCTATCCCAACTTCTGATTAAGGAGTGACCAGAAAGCTGGGGAGTAAGAGGATTGGGGGGAGTTTATGTCACGACCCAAACTACCGGGCTGTGCGGGCACCTACTCTAACCACCTAGATAGACGAACCCTCACCCCCTGTCCAACAGGTAACATGCAAAATTAAAGTAAACCATTAAATTAAGCCACCTTTATATAGAACAAAAATCCTTTTCAGAAATAGGCTACATAAGAAATTGCGGAAAAACCTTTACAACATTTAAAAGAACACTCTCCCCAAGGATTTAGTCTAAACAGGTACAAGAGTTATTACCAGATGACACAAAGAGATAAAAGACCCAACTTCCGCCATGGGAACGAGGATAGAAGTTGCTGGAGATCTCATCATCATGAACCTATGAAACTTCACCAACCTGCAACCAGACTATACAAAAAGGTATAGCAAGAGTAGAGTCAGTACAAACACACGTACTGATAGGCATCATCGGTCGACCCGAATCCACTCCTACCATCATATAAGAAAAACAGGAAATACATGACCGAAATAATAACTTGGTTTCCACCCTGCTTGTTCTTCTGCTGCCAAATCCCTCATTCTCAAGGCTTCCAAGTCACGCTAACCATAGAATTCCTAAACCTTACCTTATCCCCGACTTCCCAAGTCACCTTACCCTTGACTTCCCAAGACACCTTACCCTTGACTTCCCAAGTCACCTTACCTTAGTCCACTGTTCTAACTATCCTTCCGAATTAGCTCGGCTAACTGCCCAACTCAACCACTTATACTCGTAACATTACTCACCAGGGTCTAACCCTCCACGGATCTCTAGTAATCCTTCTAATAAATGTGCAATAGCCAGGACCACAACCCCAGACTCTCAGTCTATCCACCACATGCAATCCACCCAGCGACCCTTGCTACGTTTAATGACAACCACAGAGTTACCTCTAGTCCCCTTGTTATACATAACCCGGACCCTCCAAGGATCCCCTTAACCCCACCCAAGTGCCCAACCTGCTACCCCAGTCTACACCAAGACCAACCCTTAGCTCAACAATCACAATTAACCCCTGGCCGCCCTTAGTACCTTTATTGACAACAACTCCTGAACTTAAGCCTCTTTCACATAGTTCGGACCCACCCCGGGATCCCCCTTCTAGACTACACATATGTAACTTGAAATCAACCCGGCCTAAACCAAGACCAACACAATATCGATGAACAACCCAGCCTAAACCAAGACCAACACATCAGCTAAACAAGTTTCCGGCCACTCAAGGACTACCAACAATAGCACCTTTAACTAGACAACTCGGTCCACCCACGGAACCAACACAAAGTATCACATTCAGTAAAATAACCCGGTCCACTCATGAAACCAATACAAGTATCACATTCAGTAAAACAACCTGGTCCACTCACGGAACCAATATCAATCATGCAATACAATAGTCAATGAAACAATGCAAGATGCAATTAAGTAAACTTGTACCAGGCGTGGTACCCATGCCAACCATGTGTTATACCTGTACCAGGCGTGGTACCCGAGACAACCGAATGTCAACAAACCACAGTCAATAGATGAACACACATAACTTGTAAAATTAACACGTAAACACCGTTCAATCACAGACTGTAAACAGGAACCTAGACATTTCACACAACTTCCCTAAGCAATGTAATGCATACAATCACTTAGATATGACTACATGAATATACACATTCACAGAAAATCATAAGCCATCACCTACCCCCTTCCGGGTACAACTATGAACCATCAATTCCCGTCCGAAGACTATTTCCCGATTCACACTTTTTGTTATAACATGTAACTAGCAATTTCCCCTTTTTATTTTAAACACACAAACATGCTACACGATTCCATTCCTAACCTTAGCAAGACCGCCTCTAAGCCTCAGGCCCCAAACATTCTGAAAACCCCACCTATGAGTTTCCTATCCCCTTTCCCCGCATGCTTCCCAAGCACTCTCCCGGTTCCCCAAACCTTCCCGACATACCAGTCTATGAACCATCATTTTATGTCAACAAAATACATAAGCTAACCACATAATACCATTCACAAAACCCACCGTTTATTCCGTACATCCTAGAAATAACACGACAATTCCCGAATCTGTCAGACTCCGTGCCCTGAGGCCTAAAACATGGATTCTCCATTTCTACTATACAAGGTACAAAAAGTAAACAAGTCTAACTACGCATAAAACCTAGCCTACCTGGATTACAGCAACTGGTTTAACGCGTTTCTGGCTCTGTGGTTGTGTTCCCGGCTGAACCGTGATCCTGGAATCCACTGTTCCACATCCCTTTAGCCATGACCTTTCTTCCTCATGACTTCCCAGCCTTGGAGCAGCATGGGAGGGTTTTTGAGGAACCCTCGTATGTTGCCCAACTGAGGAGATGGGACTTTTTAATAAAATCCCGTCACAGGTTCTGCCTCCCGTAGCTCTGCTATAGTGGTCCACCTTACCGCGATAGCGGTGCCGCTATAGCGAAATAATTAACGCTATAGCGGTGTGATGTCAGCCCAGATTCTTTCCAGAAATTAGAAAATTTTCATGACGTCACCCCATTTATTCCGAACGTATTTTTAACCATTTTCCCCAAATTTATGAAATCGGGAAAAATTAACATAACGATGGACCCGATCATTACAACAAATACCAATTTACCCATCGTTCATCCCCGAACAATCCCGAATCAAATCGGAGGAGAGAAACTGTCCCGGGGCTCTTACCATCCCACATGACCGCGTAATTATAGGACCTATGCAAGTTGTCGAACCTTCCCTTTACAAGTTCAGCCGACCAAGGAAAATCTATTATTACCTCATCCCAATGGAGAATTTTACGAGCCTCACAAGGGCTATCACACGTGTCCCTATCCCGAGCACCCAAGAATTCTGGGGCCTCGTGTCATATTGGATTGGATGAATTTGAAAAGACCCGGGAGAACCCTTCCCGTACCATGACTGACTGGCTTTTCGCTGTAGCGAACAATTCACCGCTATACCAGTCCTGCTATCGGGGACAGCCGACCGCTATAGCGGGTGACCGCAGAATAAAATTGGGGAGAAATGGATTTCTCCCCTTATTCTCCCCACATTCCACTCAAACACTACACTTTCTCTCCCGATCATCCCACTCCTGACGTTAAAAATTTCCAGGTATTAATCGTACTCACTCTCTCCCTTACTCTTTTGCACAAATTTGTACATGAATGTGGTAGGATTTTAGGAACTTGTAGTATATTTGAAATGGGTTTTGAACTTGAACCCCTTGGTTGGTTCTCTGTCGGATTCCGTAGCATGGATGCTTCCCTTATGTTTACAATGCCTCCAAGGCATTCTGGGCGTACAGATTATACTAATGTTGGCCAAAAATGGGCCAAAAATAGGTGGGAGAAGTGAAGGGTTGTTTCTTGAACAGAATAGTAATTCGGGCAAATTTTAGGGGTTATTATGCCCAATATTTTTTGTAGAAACTAGCAATGGGGTACTTTGGGTAGGTAGTTCTGGTCTTGGAATGACAAAATCGGAGTTTTGGACTAAGCGGAGCCATTGATGCACCCCTTGAAGATCTGGAATGATGAAGATCACTATAACGGCAGGGCTCCGCTATGGCGGTCCCGCTACATCGGACATTTCACCACTATAGGGGTCCCGCTATCGCGGGATGCACCACCCGCTATAGCGGAAGGCCGCAAACCAGTGGCCTTCCCAAGTTACACTTAGAAATTTTTTTCCTCCTTCTTTTCGTGTCCCATTACTCTTCTAATCTCGTTTCCTTCTTACCCTTGCAGGATAACACAATGGCTGAATAGCAAGCACCTGAATATGACTATGCGTGATTCCCCGACGAAGCTAGTCTGGAAAGGCTCCGAGATTACCAAAAATTTAGCTTCTGCTATGAGAGAGGTTGTTGTATGACTGGAATAGATAGAAAAGTGGCTGATTTCCACCGCGGGGTCTGAGAGTTCGGATGGGAAACTTTGCTAGTGGCTCCTCCTCCCACGTTAACCGGCTGGGTGCGGGAGTTCTATGCCATTCTCCCTATGGTCCGCTGGAGGTAGCCGAATCCTACCATTCGAGTACGGGGGGTGGATGTCCCCGTGGATGCCTAGACCATCAATGAGGTGCTGGGGATGCCCCACGTCTCTAATGTAACATACATGGTGAAGTCCCGGCTGTGGGACATGACCTGGTTGAGAGATACTCTGGTGGACCTCGCATCCAAGAACAAGGTCTACTGGGTTAGCTCCGAGGGTATTACTAGCACCTATTTCTCATCCGAGGCTAGGATGTGGCTGAATTTGGTGTCTCAGAGGATCCATCCATCGGGAAATCAAACCGACGTGACCTATGCCCGAACTTTGGTGATCGCTTGTGCCATGCAGGGGATTATTATGAATATGGGGGAGCAGATCATCTCGGAATGGAAGAGCTTCTATAGTGGTCCCAGGAAGGGCCCTTATCTAACCGGGCTGGTTTCGGAGCTGTGCAAGCGAGCTGGTGTACCTCAAGACTACACAAATGCAGAGGTGGCCATGGATAAGCCCTTTGACCCTGTCGGGGTGAAGGACATTTCCAAGAAGAAGATAAAGGTGGGTGAAGCAGGGAGCAGTCAGCCGTTGGAGGAGGCCGATGATGATGATGAGAAGGATGATACCCCTGCCCCTTCCCAGCCCCAGCCCCAACCCCCAATCTCTAGAGCCCAGCTGGAGGAGAACCTAGCAGCTATCCGAAGGTTCATAAAGGATCCTAACGCTGGCGGTGCAGCCCCTCACCCAACCACTCAGGAACTTGCAGCACTCCAAAGGGAGTTAGAAAGGGAGAAAAGAAAGAGGCGCTCCCGGGACCGTATGTTTGCCCGGATGTGGTAGACCATAAAGGTCATGTTCTCCTGTGTTAACCCTGTTTAGGAGCTCCCCACCCTCGAGCCCGAGGACGTGCATGAGTTCCCTTTCCTGAGCGAGGATGAGGCCTAGGACTCCCCCCCTTACACTGATATTTATTGTTGGTTTACCCCCGTTTGGGGCTTGTTTCAGACAATCTTTTCCCTTCCCCTTTTTATTTTGGGCACGTGGATGCCCGTGTTAGACACTATTTCCTTTCCCGCATATATATATATATATATATATAGCTGCTTTCCCTTGGTTTATACAGTGGTTTTGGTGATTTATGCTTGTTTTTATCTTATCCCCGGAAGGGACCAAAAATAGGGAAAAACAGAGCAGCTCACTGCTTTGCTGCCCTCCACTATAGCGGATGGTTATGCCGAGATAGAGGTCCCGCTATAGCGGACATTTCACGGCTATAGCGATCTCTATGGTAACTGTACAAAAAATTTGATTTTTTTTCCAGCTAAATGCACTCATCCCCCTTCCCGGTTACCACTGCCCCAACCTGTAGGTCCCTCCATGGTCTTAAACCACTCTCAAGACAATTCCTGGAACTGAACGCATTAAAATCAAACATAACACGTTATAAACATATCAAAATTTATAAGGGCTTCACAACAATCAATTGTTTTCCGGCATTACCTCCCCGCCATTACACACTAATAACTCTCTTGTTCCCATGGTTCCCAACCAAATTTTTGACTGCCCTAAAGCTGAAGCTTCTCTACAGTCCCAGTCACCAATCCCTTACCATCTTAACCAATGATAAGCCCTTTTTAACACGTAGTACCCTTTTTAAAATAAGGACAACTAACAGACTACCACAATCTAACCACACAAACTTTTTCACTCAATGACCTTCCGTAGACTATGCATGCACACCAATTGGAAATCCACACGCATTTTAACAAGTCACACAAGATTGTACACACAACAATTTAAATTTTCAAGTCTTAATAAAAGCAATTTCTGGCTAAATCAGATCACAAGTTTCACCTTCGTTGTACCATTGATGACCATTAGCCGGTTATCCATGCTTGTCACAGCCTCTCAGGAAAGATACCAATTGGAACCTTCCCGGTTCCAATCCTTCTTGCTTGTTTATCATACCCGGAGTCCAATGACTTCCTTCACTTCATTGAGATATCAATTGGAATCGAGAGATACCAATTGGACTCAACCCATACAAGCAAGTAAATGAACCGAACGAAAAGGAATGAAAGAAGAGAGATGTTTCCTAGAATGTTTCATAGCTTCCCAAAGATTAGATGTGGACGTCAACACACCATTCCGTAGGACTCTATTCAACATTTTGCTCTTGTACTGGGAGACCGGTAACCTAGGCTCTGATACCATCTGTCACAACCCAAACTATCAGGCCGTGCGGGTGCCTACTCTAACCACCTAGATAGATGAACCTCACCCCCTGTCCAATAGGTAACATGTGGAATTAAAGTAAACCATTAAATTAAGCCACGTTTATACAAAACAAAAATCTTTTTCAAAAATAGGCTACATAAGAAATTGCGGAAAAACCTTTACAATATTTAAAAGAACACCCTCCCCTAGGATCTAGTCTAAATAGGTACATGAGCTACTACCAGATAACACAAAGAGATAAAAGACCCAACTTCCGCCATGGGAACGAGGATAGAAGTTGCTGGAGATCTCATCGCCACGAACCTATGAAACTTCACCAACCTGCAACCAGACTATACCAAAAGGTATAGCAAGAGTAGAGTCAGTACAAACACACGTACTAGTAGGCATCATCGGTCGACCCGAATCTACTCCTACCATCATATAAGAAAAATAGGAAATACATGACCGAAATAATAACTTGGTTTTCACCCTGCTTGTTCTTCCGGTGCCAACTCCCTCATTCTCTAGGCTTCGAAGTCACGCTAACCTTAGACTTCCTAAATCTTACCTTATCCCCGACTTCCCAAGTCACCTTACCCTTGACTTCCCAAGTCACCTTACCCTGGACTTCCCAAGTCACCTTACCTTAGGTCCACTGTTCTAACTATCTTTCCGACTTAGCCCGGCTAACTGCCCAACTCAACCACTTATACTCGTAACATTACTCACCAAGGTCCAACCCTCCACGGATCTCTAGTAAACCTTCTAATAAATATGCAATAGCCAGGAGCACAACCCCAGACTCTCAGTTTACCACATGCAATCTACCCAGTGACCCTTGCTATGTTTAATGACAACCCCAGAGTTACCTCTAGTCCCCTTGTTGTACATAACCCGAACCCTCCAAGGATCCCCTTAACCCCACCCAAGTGCCCAACCTGCTACCCCGGTCTACACCAAGACCAACCCTTAGCTCAGCAATCACAATTAGCCCCTGGCCACCCTTAGTACCTTTATTGACAACAACTCCTGATCTTAAGCCTCTTCCACATAGTCTGGACCCACCCCGAGATCCCCCTTCTAGACTACACACATGTACCTTGAAATCAACCCGGCCTAAACCAAGACCAACACAATATCAATGAATAACTCGGCCTAAACCAAGACCAACACTATAGCTAAACAAGTTTCCGACCACTCAAGGACCACTAATAATAGAACCTTTAACTAGACAACCCGGTCCACCCACGGAACCAACACCAAGTATCACATTCAGTAAAATAACATGGTCCACTCATGGAACCAATACCAAGTATCACATTTAGTAAAACAACCCAGTCCACTCACGGAACCAAAATCAACCAATGCAATATAATAGTCAATGAAACAATGCAAGATGCAATAAAGTAAACCCATACC